>JAQIWG010000556.1:0-32321 GCA_034695025.1 Chamaedrilus cognettii
TTGATACTTGATACTTGATACTTGATACTTGATACTTGATACTTGATACTTGATACTTGATACTTGATACTTGATGCCCGTTGGATGGGTCCGCTTGAGCAAATCCGTGCCAACGGCTGACCGAGGAAAAAACTTATTTAGCTTATTTCAATCCCCTGGTAGTTCTCAGGTCCAACCCTCCCTTGAACATGTTGACAGTTGGGGCTTCAACAAGAGCATGTGGTAAATTACTCCATGGGATACAGACTCTATTCCCGAAACTATACTTTGCAATATCCAGTCTAAACCTCTATATATACAGTTTAAATCTGTGTCCTCCCTCTTCTTTTATATCTAATAAAGAATTCCTTCTCCTGCACCTTCCAGTCCATTCATTATCTTATACACCTACAACATAGCTGCTCGCTTCCTTCTTGTTTCCAGTGTGGTTAGTGTAGCCTATGTGGTGTGTGGACTGCGTACGTGGAAACGTTATTTTGTCGATACTTCTTCAAACGCGCTTAATTTAGTCAAAGAACTCACATTTGTCTACAAATTTTTACACCATCATATGGCTGGAGTTGATGTGTATAAAATTTCAGATCAATCTGGCAACTTTTGACCGAGTTATGGCAACGCTTCGAGTGTTCCCACTTCCATCGAGACAGACTGTATAACTATATGAAGAAACCATGTAAATCAACGGACAGCAATTTTGAGTTGGCTGTCCAGCACAAAGCTCCAAACAGTTTCAATTAGTGGCGAACAAAAACGATTCGAGGACCAAAACAATTATTGAAATACTGGCGAGCGCGGCGACGGCTGCTGCAGGGAGCGTCGGTGGCGTCCCAACTGTGCGCCGACCTCGTGTCGCAGGCCGCAGCGCTTCACAAACACAGCCCAATGTTCGAACTACATCGTTCGAGTCACATTGGGTTATCAGAAGCGGGATAAGGTCGTCTACCTGTTGAACGCCTGATGACGCGTCCTTAGCGATGACAGGCATCGCTGACGGCGCAAAGCGATACATTGAGTCGTCAGGGTGGATTCACTGAAGAATTCTACTCATAAGCGGACTGATCCCGCTTGCGATGACCTAATCTAACTCCACCTTAATGTTCTCGCAACTGTATTTATATTCTGACGCGACGGGGTTTCTTTTAGGCTCTCTAGAGATTGAGCGTAGATAATCGATTCCAAAACGAAACTGTGTACAGCCGCGCAGACAGCATGCATTAAAAAGAGGATTGTCAAAAAGTGAGACTGCAAAATGCCGGCATAGATTATGAAGCTGGTTTAGACCACTAGCTGTCTAGAATAAAGCTGATTTTCGCTAGTTTCTGCAGCCACTGATGATGTAGGCCCTATTACTAGTTAGGCCATTTGATATAGAAACTCATTCCGCCACTATGCTGCCTCTGACAATCCCCTTTTGTGTGTCGTTCAACTTGGATGTGTTTCTGTGTTGGTAGTAGTCCAAATTCTTCGGTCCTAGGCCTCGGCTCCTGACAAACAGTGCTCCCTGAACCGATATGAGGTATTTTGACGCGGGGGGGGGGGGGTTTCTTTTACTCCCACAAAATTGAGCTTAAAAAGAGATTTTTTATATACTGGAGTAGAAATTTTATGTGGGTGACCATTTAAAAATAGCACATTCCGAATTTTTTTTAAATTGCATTTGACGAGCAATAGCTACTGTCTAGGACTCTAGATAATCTTCCATGTGACATTTTATTGAGTATGATTTCAAACGAAAACAGTCATATTTAGCAGAATTAGCGTTCGAAAATTATCAGTAAACTACAAATATTTTAGATTACCGGTAACCTATTCGCCAATTACCGGTAAACTATGGTAATATATGGTAATCTAACTACGCAAATTCCTGATGGGCAAGCTTCATAACGATTCGAAATATTGAATCAAATTTCCAAATCGTGCTATTCTTCTACGTCGAAGTACTCTCCATCAAAAACAACGATGTTTTCAACGAAACGGGCCAGATTGCTGTCATGAGATGCATTTCAAGTGCATTTCGTGCCAAAATCTACGTTTTTTATAACAATAAAATCAAGATAAATTATCGAATCGGTAATTTATTATAAATTACCGTAATCTACAATGGATTGCCGTAAATTACCAACCTTAGATTACCATAAATTACGGTAATCTAAAAAAACCTTCAAAGCAAATCATAATAGTAGCATAACAAAGACAGTGCGTGGAGTATACGCAATCACGCATTAATGACAGCGAGGGTAGAGTAGGCTGTAGCCGTACTGCATGTTCGCGTGTACCTCGGGACAGACAATAATAACGATCATAATCAGGAAGTCATTGAATTGTTAAAACCGTAAAAACGTGAGCATTCTTGCTATATACTTTCGGATAAATAAAATAAAGATTTAGTTTCCCTATCAAAGGATTACGTTGAACTGTTGGATCAACTCTCTCGGTATGTTTTGATTAAACGTTAAATTCTCTAAGCGGGAGTGACAAAACAAAAGAAATCAAGTTGTTCAGATAGTATAGCTTGACTACAATACCCTACATTACCGTCAAACATCAAACGTTGCGACTATTGAAAGAGAACAAGTCTAAAAACGCGACAAGAATGACATTGAAACTGTGTTTAGTGAAAGTCAAAAATTAAATTTAAATTTCTACTCCACGATTCTTCAAGTTTCAAGCTAAGATACAGACCATCTTTTAATAAAGAATTTTCGTGCAATAAAATGTTACCCCTTGCAAACGTAAATTTGCATTGTACTACATGTATATACGTCGGCCTAATGCATGTTTTTGAGCTACCCCAGCAAGTCGGGAACAAAGAATAGACTCGCAGTCCAGAGCTCCCCGGGCGAGTCGTAAAAGCCGACTAAAGAATGGGAAGCGGTTCATTTGGCGGTCCTCTTACACAGAACCGGACTGTAATAGTCTTCGTTACTACACACGGTTCTTAAATTATAACCCCACCACGTGTTTTTGAGCAATTACCCTCTGCAAGCCGAGAAACAAAGAATTAGCTTGCAGCCCAGAGCTACCCGGGCGAGTTGTGAAGGCGACTAAAGAACGGGGAGCGGTTCTGTGCGTTGCCCTCCCATACAGACTGGATTGCAATAGTCTTTGTTAATACACACTACCCTTAAACTACAACCCCACCACCACCACCACATGTTTTTTAAGCTCTGCGGCGTTTGGAACATCGCTCTTCTTCATCCGGAATTGAGTGTAAATATTTTGCGACAAGCCTGCTGCGTCCGCGCGCTCAGATATGGAAAGTTTTATCTCCGCCAGCGGCCAGTGCCTCTGTGCGCTGGACGTCTCCCGCGGGAGGGACGCAACAGTGGACAGCTCGGCCGATGTCACGCTCCACGCAGCTGCCGCCTCGCGGGGGATAGTGATGGAGGGTGGAGGGCAGGGGGCAGGGAGAAGGACCAAGGGGTTCTGGGGGGCAGAGGAGCCGGCTAGATTTGGCTGTTGGGAGAGGGGGCAAGATGATGCACTGCTTTTTGGATTGAAAATTTGTGCTTCCAATTCATGGGGCGCACTTTTCCTCTTTTGCAGAACTCACACCCGGGCGGGAGGGGGGAGGGAAGTGCTGACAGAAATTTTCCAGACATTTCTTTGCACAACACAACACTACACTTAACTTCTACTGTATTCATTATATTAGTGTCAAAGATATTCTTACCAAGACTTATATACTGGAAGTTTAAATATATAAACTTGTAAGCGTCGAGCTTTGAAATATACGCGGGCTTTGCCCCCATCCCTTAATTTTCCTTGGGGAAGCAAATTGTAATTTTTCTGAGGGGCATTACTCCCCTTTTCTGGAGGAAAATTACTTGCTCCTCCCCCTGCCCACTCCCCCCCCCCTCTCCCCGTGCCGGCGCCCCTGCTGGGGACGACCAGGGGAGGGGTGGCTCGGCCTCCGCAGTGTTCAGGGGGTGGCTCGTCGTTGAATCGAGGTAACTCGAACAAACAACAATCGGCCCTTGACAACAGCACTCGCGCATCTCCTCTGGGAGCGGCCAGCGGACAATGCGGAGAGCACATAATATATACGGTGAAAAAAAAACTGGAACCAGTAGAATGATCATTATAACTGAACAAATTGAAAATCGATTTATACGAAACTTGAAACACTAATACCAGAGAGATTTGCAATAATAATAAATTCATAGTTCTTGTTAAAACTGTCCACCATTAGCTGCTACACACGCACGAAGACGGTCACGCCATTGTTGGACTGGCGGATCAATTACGCGCTGGTCCAGCTTTTCCCACTCATCCACGATGCTCAGCCGCAGATCTTCGATACCGCAGACTTGGTTCGGTAAACTTTCTCCTGCCGCACACTCCATATGGTATAATTCATTGGATTCAAGTCCGGGATGTTTGATGGCCAGAGTGTAGGAGGAATGAAATTCGGGGGTTTCGTTTTGTAGCAGTTCAACTGTCTCTCGAGCACTGCGCGCCGGTGCGCCGTCTTGTTGGAATGTGTAAAAATCTAAAGGAAATGAAGATAAATATTTAACGAGCAGCTGTGCAATACCTACTGCCTACGACGTTAACAGTTTTATGTAAATCAATTGGCAATTGGTGGAGTAATAATGATCATTCTATTGGTTCCCGTTTTTCTGAATCGCCGTGCATATATACAGCCTCGACAGTTCGCCCGATTAAGGAATAAATTTAAAAGACACGAAAGCATAAAAATACATGAATACATAGAAAATTTATTGTTGTGCAACACGCAGAATGCTTCAATAACGATCTTTTTCTCTTTTTTGTAGGTTGTAGGTTGTAGCTTGTAGGTTGTAAGTTGTAGGTTGTAGGTTGTAGGTTGTAGGTTGTAGGTTGTAGATCCCTCTTATAAAAGAGGTGATGTTCCATAGAACCAGCTGATGGTCGCGGGTCCACCGTAGACTAGTATAGGCATCGTAGGAACACTTGTGGATGGCGAATTTGAACCATGCACCGCTGCCAAGGCCACTTCGTTGCTACACGAAGTGGCTCGAAATCTTTGCCGCGGCCGATCGAGATTCGAACCGACTCGCTGTCGCACTCGTAATCCGTGGTCGGCGACTTAGAGACCGCTCGGCCATAACGCTTCGTTATTGTCGGACTCACTCGACGGCAAAGGTCATCGTCGGAAAGAGCGACTGAATGACTTTGGCGTCAATTACAATGTAGCAGATCTAGAACAAACAGAATAGGACCCAAGTTGTCCGTTGTAACAAACTAATGCCTCAATCAACTAGTGCAACACATTTGGCTGTCGCCCTGGCCCATCGATACGCGTGCACGAAGTAAGAAATCAGCAGACCTACATAACTATACTTTAAATCCTTGCTCGTATATATACATTAGTGACCCGAAATAGCTGAATGCAGCATTGCTTGGTGAAATTTGAGTGGCAACAGCCTATAATATCCTTGGAGATATATTATGTTGGTCTATTGCCAAATATGATGGCATGACTTTTTACATGTATACCCGTAGGCTCGACGTATAATAATAGATATCATGTACATGTAGGTTAGAAAGCACTTTGTATGCCCCGAAACAGCTACAATTTTTCATTTCGTAGGTATATAAAAGTAGACTTATACATATGGAAGAAGAAATGTATATGAACTATTAAAACATGAGCAAATAAGAAATAAGTAAATAAATAAATAAGCACATACGTGTAAAACAGCCTACACTGATGCCACCGAAAAAACATAACACGACTTACTAAGAAATTCGTAACCCCCTCCCTCCCCCCCGTGGGTCCGCTCCAACTTATGGAATGCATCTCAGTCCATGGTCGCTCGCTGTCTATCGCTGCCAGAAATGGTCGCCGTACGAGCACGCTCGGGCAACAGCGGGTCGAGTCAAGATCGTTCTGGTGCCCAAACAATGCGTTTCTGGGCACCAGGGGCCTGTTTCTCAAAATATCTTACGTAAATTTTCGTCTTAAGAAGTTCTAAAGAAAACCTTAAGCAAATTTTAATCGTAGTTTTTTCAAACTCCGCACTATCACTGCACCACTCACAATAAACTAAATGATGACGTCACGGCGGTCGGTAGTTGAATTTTATTATTTTCAAATCTCTTTTAGGACTAAGTTTAGGCTTAAAGTTACGAAAACTCTGAGAAACAGGCGCCAGGCCGCTCGTTAATCTAAATATAGACTGGCTAATAATAGATCAACGTTTGGTTTTGGGGGTTTTTGTTTTTTGTAGTTTAGGGACCGTGTGTAGCACACAAGGGCTATACAGTCCGGTTCTGTTCAAGAGAGCCGGCCCGCTCCCCTTTTCTTTAGTCGCCTTTTACGAAAGCCCGGGGAGCTCTGGGCTGCAGGCCAATTCTTTGTTCTCCGGCCTGCAGGGGTAAGGCTTTTAGGGTAAGGGTTAGGATTATAGTGCCCCCCCCGTTGGGGTTGACAGATTAGGAATAGAGCTGCGTTAGGGTTAGGACTAGGTTTGGGGTTGGGGCTAGGGTTTTAGTCTGGAATGAGCGTGGCCAGTGTCGGCACCAGCACGGGCACCAGGATAATCACGACTCGACCCGCTTGTCGCTCTGTCTGCACGTCGGCCGTCAGGATGTCTGCTGCATGCGGCCCGCACATCGATCGACTGCTGCTGCCTGCAGTCTGATTGCCGCAATGGGTCCCGGGTGGCACGTCCCGGGGTATACGGGCCCCGGGAGACGGTCCCGGGCCTCCCGGGACCCGACGATGGCACGCAAGGGGAACGAGTGATCAGCAGACTGGGGCCGCGGCAGCTGTGGGCCGCGGGGCCGCGGGGCCGTGGGGCCTAGGGGCCGAGGGGCCTGCGAGACCGACATTTAATCAATGAGAGAGAGCTTGAAAACGGCTCGAGGAAGCAGCATGGAATGGCGGGCAGATCCTGTTTTTGAGTGTGAAGACAACTTAATGAGTTTATTAGTGATTGAATTAATTGTAAACGTTCTTTGATAGTCTGTGGCATCAGACGTTTGTCAGGGATAAAGTTGTTCGCTTTTTACGTCGAATAAACGGGAGGGCTACTCAAGCGTGGATATAATAAGCTCGGCCATTGTACTTAGAAACGTTTTGACTGACCGCGGCTCTATCAACAGCGGCTCCATTGACCGCGGCTGGTAATAACAGCGGCAGTATTAACAGCGGCTCTGTTCTATTGACAGCGGCTCTGAATATGGAATGATGATCGATTTTAAGTTGGAATTAATCGTTATTAAATATTATGCAGGCAATATTGCTTGTCATAAAACATTGCTCCGGTCAATTTAATAACTTAGTTCAAATCTTGGATAAAGACTTAATTATTGCTAACAAGAATTATCTTGATATATCTTCGTGTATCATTTTGTTCGTTCCGTCTTTGTGTCACTTGATGCGACTAAATAAAGCAAATTTTGAAGATATTCATTCTGCATGTCCATTGTACACGAAGGGTAGGATATTGATTCCATGCACGCTTTTATTAAAGATTAAATGCTTTTATTAAAGATCGAAACATGCGCATTGAAGTCAATACTGTTGCCGGTTGCTCGACCTCGATTTAAGTTCGATTTAGTTTTGTGTTCAAAACTAACCAATCAAATAATTTGATACAATTCGCTCATAGATTTTCCATTGGTTAAATCCGACTACAAAATTAAATCGCACTTAATCGAGGTCGAGCAACCAGCAGTTAGTGCACTTGTGTCTTGATTTTAATCGTGTTTTGATCCTAGTAGTTATCCGTATGTGTTCTCTGCCGAGGAATCAGACGCTCGCAGCCTTTCTGTTGAAATCAATCCAGTATTGATTTTGTAGTGTGTCGTAGAGCCATCCTGCTAAAGCCATTCCTTCTCTCTAACAAAGCCTCGACTTGACGACAATGCTCTTTAAAATTTCTGAAAAATTGGCGATAACGTTAAGCATTCACAGTCATCGTGTTGTTTCGTCCTGAAACCAAAACGGACCGAGGATGCTGCGCACGCTTATTAGGGGCCGGGTCGTACACTTGGGTGAAAAAAGTGACCCTTCAGCGATTTCTTCAGGGTTATCCGTACCTCAATAACCATAATACTCTTAATTTAGTACTCCATTCTAATGACAATGCGCTTCATCGGAGAACCGGATAATCCAATATGATAAACAATTCGACCTCGAGCCAGGTCGGCGAGGAGAAAATCGCCCACTCTAGCAAGAAGCCACATTAACGCGTCTTGCATTGGGTATCTGTAAATATCATGCACTAAAACAGGAATTTTTTGTTCTAGAACGCCTGCAGCGCTGCGGCGGGTACATGAAATTTGTGTCGAAGACACTGTGCTTTTCTTTTTCTATCGGATATGTAGAAAAATCTTTTGTCTTTCCTTCATCAAATGAGCAAAATGTTATTCGAATCCGCTAAAGACTAAAAAGTTTCCGATTTTTGAAATTCGTCACATTGGGCTGCCGCATCCTGTAGTTCAAAAAACTGCTCCCCCTAGCTCTTTTGTCTGCTTGACGGTCATTCACGGCTCGCTTGGGAAACTCTGGGCTGCCAAAATATTCTCTTTTGTACCCCAGTCAGTAGGGGAAATATCCACAAATAGAATCTCGAGCCCAGAATATGTAACATTGTTCCATAATTACAAATCCAAAGAAACAACAATGACACGTGATTCAATGACACAAGTACGAATGCGAATAATTTAGGTATGACCCGGTCGCTAATTTTTTTTTGCTGACCCTGTGGTGCAATAGAACGCTAAAAACACAATTACAAAGAACATCAGTTCTGTCGTTCACTCAGTGACTGATGTCATATAACGCGTTCAAATATAATTGAAATAAAAGGGTTAGGGTCTTATTAGGGTTGCTTTTAGCAAAGTTTCATCCTGTTTTCACAAAGCGATTTCATCAATGCGCGCAATGCAGGCAATTATGCCGTAAGGACAGAATTGCTCTCACTGACCCTATCAATTGTTCGTAAATTAAAGACACGAATCTCTCACACGATCTTTACGTACATTGCTTGGGGCTTAAGTTAAACAAAAAAAAATTTGATTATGTGCGCTGCAGAAAGGTTGCGCATTGATCTTTAAGTCGGTATCATAAGCCGCAAAAGTAAGAATGTTTATTTCAGTATTATATTTAGTAGAAAGAACAACATTATTTTATCTTACCTCCCAGGCTGCCCCAGTGAGCGACTAGCAGCCTAGATATAATACTAGAGATGATCAATATTCCATCGTTGACTGGATCCTGCTATACTGTCAGGGGCGTAGCCGCTTAAGGGACGGGGGGGGGGGAGGAGGAGGAGGGGGGGGACGTGTCCCCCCGGCTGGTCAAGGCGTCTCCCCCATGATTAACGCTGGTTCCCTTGGAAAATGCATGGATGGGGGGAGGCGTTTCCCCCCTGATTGATGTGTGGTCCCCCCAACATCTAAAGTTAGAAATAAATTAAGGTCAGGTGGTTTGCCCCCCAAGAATAATGACTGTATGGGGTGGTCCTGCAAGCAAGAATATGACTCTGTGGGCGGAAAATATTTTTGTCAGCACCCACTCTTCCCTGTGTCAGCACTCTCCCCCCCCCCCCGCTCATGAGTTCTGCAAGGAAGATCAATTTGGTCTCTAGAAGGTGACAGATTTGTGCTCGAGAAAGCTGTTTCTTGAGAGTAAAGTATACATAATTTTTGATAAAGAACCTGCCTCCCCCCCATCGCCAAATCCGTGGCTACGCCCCTGCATACTGTCACGTCTCTAGCCACGCAGCCTTTCAACCAAAGCTAGTCCGACAGATTCTTCCAGCGATATAGGCTATACGTTATGTCGCGAAATGCCGAGTTTTCTCAGCTTCGGGAAATCATAGTCTGCATCCAGTGTGCTATTATTGACACTGACTATAAGAATCAGTTACGTGCACGAAGACGGCTTCAAATCGTTACGGGCTGGTTTTCCAACGCGGATAAGGGTCAAGATTTAACCCACCTTACTGTATAGACTAAATCCTGAACCACCAGTAAATCCGCGTTGGAGAAACCAGCCCTAAATGTTGTAATACTATGCCAATAGCCGATATGATATATGATGTTAGTTCATACTAGTGTTCAATTCTGCATTTCAACAGCGATCGATATTTATAATGGTAGGAATTATTGTGTAATCTGCATGCATCAACGACTAGGCTATTAGGGCTGACTCATTTCATGTCTTGCGCTGCAACTCATGTCCGAAGTTGCAAATACAGTTCGCGAATTGTCATGCCTGCAAGAAAATAACAAACAGTGAACAGCACATTTCTTGTAGGAATTCTCTAGCCTAAATGTTTTTACGCTTTTAGACAAACTCGTATTTTAATGGCAGGTGGTGGTTCTAATTAGTATGATTTCTAATAAACACCATTTCTTTGACGAGGCTTATTATTCATGGTGGGAGGGGACGGGCAACGGAGGGAAAGAGGGGACACTGAAGGAGATCCAATGTTCGCTCCATGCACACACGGCCCGACAGTGTCATCCCATAGTCAACATTTTTCGTGCAAAAGCTCGTAAAGGAGACAGCATCGCATTAGCCTATCTACACGCGCCGTCTCATAAAATCGACACCTTGTCATTTTTACAATGGCGCGCATTCACTAGGAGGCTATTGTTCTGCAAGAGTTTGCACTGCCGCGTAAATCACGGACTTTATTAGGTATCGGGTGTGAAACAAAGCGACCGGTAGGCCCAAAACCCTTTCTATACCCTGTGTTTTTCGCAGCATTTTTTCAGGGGGGGGGGCTGTTAAATTTTTCAAGGGTGGCGTTTATGATTCTTTCCTTAACAAGGTTTACAGAAATTTTTCGGAAAAATCTGAGCGCCACTCCCTATTTTCATTCTAAATTAGAGCCGCGATACATCTTGCTGCGCATGTATGCACACTTCACCATGTCTAGTAGGCTATAATACGCAGAGTTCAGTTTAGCCCTTACAAAATAGTAGTAACGTTACGCCTGCTGCCTATAAAACAGAAGTAGTGCACTCCTATGCCCTTCAAAGAAGTAGTATTCTCAAAGTAGGCCTGCTCCACCATCGTCCATTTTTACCAGTAATGCTACTCCTACCCATTTCTAAATCCGAGTAGAGTTTCAAAAACGTCGTTTTTGGAGTACTACTCCTACTAAACTTGTCCCTGATAATACGTGAATCCGCTATGAAGCCTATCGTGGACTAGGTCGACTGAAGATACCACGATATCGACCGCGTTCCTGCGCGATCTATGGACGCGATGCGTCCAGCAGTGGCTCGAAGCAGGGTCGGATTTGGAGCAAGATCGCAAGGGAGGGTCGAGATTTTTGCCGGAATTTGCGCACTGGGGGAGGGGAGGGAGGAATAGGGACGAAATAGGAGGGAGAAAAAAATCAGACGTTATAACAATAAAATTTGAGTGGGAAAGAAATTTTTAACAGCCAGGGAGGGGACAGGTTTAGCTTTCGCTGGAAGGCAGCTAACGCAGCAAACATTTATTATTAAAGGTAGACCCTCAATTAAAGCACTTTTTACGGGTTACATTTTTACGACTTAGTCCTTTTGATTACTTGAGTCATTAATTCATCATTGTCAGAATCACTAATACACAATTCCTATGCTTATCGTGTCACATTTTGACCAGGGGGGCTTAGATTGAGATATCATTAAATTAGGATATCATTAAGGGGGATCGAATCTCGACTCCTCTGGCTTTTTTTGACACAGTGGCCAGGGGGATCAGAATTTATTGGAGGGGGTTGTACCCTCCATCCACGATCCTGGCTCGAAGGCAGTGAGTCGATCGATCCTGGTTTTATCCTAAATTATTACTGAGTCGGACATGGGCGTCTATGGCGATAAGCTGTAAGCAGGAATGCCGTCTCATCATTGGCTCCATTGTGTATATGTTTCAAAACTTCGTTGGCCTATAATAATATGCAATGCGTCAACGCATGCGAACTCTTGTCTAAAGCGCATAAAAATCACTTCATGTGATAAGTCACTGAAAGCAAAAATGTCGCATATAAGCTATACTGTGTCATATATATCATGCTATATGAGACAGAGTAAGACTTATTTTACGTAGGGGGCTCATGACCTCAAGTGAAGAGATAGTACGAGTACTGCAAAGGCTGGTAACCCCTGCAGGCAGGGCAACAAAGAATTGAGCTGCGGCCCAGAGCTTCCTAGGCTAGCCGTAAAAAAGCGACTAACGAAGGGGGAGCGGTTTTGTGCCGGCTCTCTTGCACAGAACCGGACTGTATATATAAGCAAAGGCTGGTTTAAAGACTATAGCAGGTTGCCCATTTGCAAAAATAAAATCTGGGGAGGGCATGGATTTATGGGTCCATCTTGCCCTCCCATTGTAGTCAATTTTATTAGCATTATTTTACGCCTAAGAATTGCGCAGAAATCTGAAATGTCCCTATATCCACCAATAAATGGTGCACACCATTATTCACTCACAAACTTTAGAGGTTCGTGAGTTAATCATTTCAAAGGCAAGATAAAAATTTATCGGATCTCGCTCAAAATTTGCAATCAAACTTTGCAGCCTGTGACGAACTATTCTGCTTATTTACCCTTTTATTTATAATTCGGGTGTTCGCCACACTATCGTCAACTGCTCATGTGTGTCGGCCTAAGTTAAAGTCCACTCGCGGAGTGGCCTGCATATTGTGTTGACAGTCGGCGCGCATGGGCGCGCGCTCGCGGCCTCAGTGTGGCTGTGAAGCTGCAGCGTCAGTTAGTGACGGACAGCTAGGAAGCAGTTGTGCCAAGAGTGCATTATATAGTCGATTGAACATTGCGAAGCTTTGCTCAGTGCCGGCTAATTCCGGCCCATCAAGTGGATTGGATCGTGAACTGTTTATACCCCGGTTCTCCACCATATAACATCTTTATTACATCATTACTTTACTACGGAGGTCTCCGGTTGTTTAGTATCGTGGTGGCATAGTCTGAAGGTGGGCGAACTAGTATACTTCACAGGCAGCGGCCTACTCCGGCAGCGGAAGACGGCAGTCTATTAGGGGCCTATAGGTAAGGATTATTGTTGTAACTGAATAGATAACATGGAACTCCACAATAGCAGGCTATACAAGGCAATCGATATTAATGCTGATACACAACGGCATATAAACAGTTCACGACCCAATGCACTACCTGGGCCGGAATTAGCCGGCACCGAGCAAAGCTTCACAATGTTCAATCGACTATATAGTGCACTCGCGGCACAACTATTTTCTAGCTCGGTCCGTCACTAACTTACGCTACAGCGTCACAGCCACACTGAGGCCGCGAGCGCGCGCCCATGCGCGCCGACTGTCAATCACCGTGGCACCATAGTGCAGGCCACGCCTCTTCTATAATATGGCCAATGCTACACCCGCTTAAAAAAGATTTAGGCGTGATTTAGCTAATTTCCTAAACAAATTTTTCCGGTCCTTGTATATCACGACATTATTTGTAGCACTATATCACGAAATATGAAATGTCGTGATTTAAAGGTGATCCTGATCATGATTTCACACTCATGACGATAGAAAGTCGTTGGACAGTTCCCAAATTGGTTTGTGAACGCTTTTCAGCCACTTTCACAATGGCAGGGGTTGGTTCTACACCGTGTCCTGGTAAAAGTGGGAACAGTGGAAACGTTGTCAAATCTCGGTCGAAAATTATCGGATTGTTCTGAAATTTCATACGCAACAATTGCAGCCATACTAATGCCAGTACTGAAATTTGAAGACAAATGTGAATCATTTTGCCTACGCAATCAGTTCAAAAAGTCAGTCGCAATGGACGTTTGAGTGCGCTCCTTTTCGCGTACTGAAGCCTCTTGTGGTAACTGTATACAGTCCGTGCATAAAATAGTTTCTCTAGGCCTCCAAACTAGTTTTTCATTAAACCCATAAGACAAAATAATGAAACAAAGGTTACAAATATTTTGAAATTTGTTTCATGTTGCTGGCAGCATTAACACACCGTGTCCTGATGAAAATTAAAACTGGAACACTCGAAACGAACACTAGATCAAAAAATACCTGATTGACCTGAAATTTTATAAACAACAACTACATGTACATCAATATCAACGTCAATTTGTCCAACTAGAAGCCTGTTGCAGCTACGCTTGCAATAACCCCTTTCAGATCGGAGAATAAATCATAGATTAATCATTTAACACACACCCTGCAAGCCTGGGAACAAAGAATTGGCTTGCAGCCCAGAGATTCCCGGGGAGTCGTAAAGAACGACTAAAGAAGGGGGAGCGGTTGACATTTTCAGAGACGAAGAGATTGAGACCATTCGCGAGACAATCGGTCTTCAAATGGCGACAGCAGACGGGAACAAAGAATTCGCTTGCAGCCCAGAGCTTACCGAGACAGTATTAAAAGGCGACTAAAGAAGGTGGAGCGGTTTACAGTTGCCGAGACGAAGAGATTGAGACCATTCGCGAGACAATCGGTCTTCAAATGGCGACAGCAGACGGGAACAAAGAATTCGCTTGCAGCCCAGAGCTTACCGAGACAGTATTAAAAGGCGACTAAAGAAGGCGGAGCGGTTTACAGTTGCCGAGACGAAGAGATTGAGACCATTTGCGAGACAATCGGCACATAAATGACGACAGCATAGACCGAGACGTGACAGCAGACCGAGAAGTGACATCAATCGGGAGATCTAAATCCTAGAGGGATTTGTAGAAAGAGCGTATTATGTGAGATTTTTGAGAGAAAAAAAAATTAGGGGCGTTTGAAAACTAGCACACACAAATTAAAGTTTTCTCATTAGTTGCTACGTTTTGTGTTTGCATACAGTCAAGTGCAGTTCTGAAATTAGCTCAGAACTGATGTTCAAAGTGTTCTCTTTGTTGATGTACGTGAACATGAACGCGTTACAGAAATCTTGTTCTAGCCACTCTTCTCAAAGAAATAATGTGCAGTCTATAAGCTTACATCTACTGAAGAAGCGCGTTTATCATACTGGCATTCGTGACGGTGATCACCTGTCGACTGTTATGCTTGACAAGGGGCAGTTGTTTCATCAGAAAATCACGGATGAAGCAATCTGTGAAGTTCCCGTTTTCTGTCATGTGTAGGCCTACTCGAACAAGAAGAACACTTAGAACATTAGCTTTGACATCGGTTCAGCCGTCACCAAATACGGTATAATGCATCCACTTTAGGCTCGTTCAATCACTTTCTATCTGAAGGAAATTTATCTGATGCATTGCAATTGAAATATAGCATATTTTGAAGATGAGCGGACGGAGTGTAATCTAATAATAAATACACTGAGACTGGGCAACTTTGCGGTATCATTACGTCGAGTTATTATTACTTAATAATTATTTTTGAGTATTTATTATTTTTAAATTATTTATATATTAACCAGTTGTTTTATATGCTGGCTATTCTTCATGAAAGTCATGTATCTACATTAATACTATTATAGTGGCTAATAAAATGGGCGACATTTGGTGTTCCGAGAGGAATCTGGCCACCCTTTTCACCAAACCGTGGTGTACATTGTAAAGCCAGTATCTAATTGCATGTTGATACCGTGTTTTTGTTTTGTTTTATTGTAGTTTAGGGACCGTGTGTAGCACACAAGGGCTATATACAATCCGGTTCCATGCAAAAGAGCCGGCACAGAACCGCTCCCCCTTTTATTTAGTCGCCTTTTACGGCAAGCCCGGGGAGCTCTGGGCTGCAGCCCAATTCTTTGTTCCCAGACCTGCAGGGGTATGATACCGTGTGTATATTGTGTGCTTGATGAATAAATTAAGTTGACTTGAATTGACTGAATTTATGAACTTCTTGTTTACCACTTGGCTCACAATATGTAGCAATTAAACTGATGTGGAAACTTTACTTTGCCGGTACTGTGTTTCAAAAGCGCATCATTTTGACAAAATGACTCATATTTGTGTACAAATTTTGCACATTGATGTCGGTGTGGCCGCAGTTGCTATGTATAAAATTTCATGTCAATCTAATACGTTTTGACCGAGCTATGACAACGTTTCGAGTGTTCAAGTTTCCTCGGGACAAGTTGTAGCCTATAATAAATGATATCAGGATACCACAAGTAGCAATTACAAGCACATGTAGTCCGCCTGCTCGACATGTTCTCTAGCCGTCTCCAATTTCTAGGCTAGTATGCCTACTCTGTTTTAAGCCTTTTGAGCTCGCGCTCCAAAACGGCATTTTTCCTAATTTCGTTACCGAGGTTGTTCACCTTCCACAATGAATTTTTCACCAGATGCCAGTTAGAGACGCGAGTCGCCTAGCGAAAGAACGATAAACTACTGCGCAGTGGCGCCGCGGCGGTCTTTGATTAAATTGTGAGAGCGATAATGCGCCGAACGAGCCTCTGATCGATACGCCACAGACGCCGGGACCGTGACTCGCATTGAGTCGGCGCGCTTCCGAGGACCGCGGAGTCGGCTATAGGGTGAGGGAATGCAGAAGGGAGAACCGTGGCAAGGACGAATCCAGGAGGGGAGGATGAGGGGATGCGCTCCCCACCAGCAAAATTGTTTGTTTTTTAAAGAAAATTGTCGATAAAACGGTACGTGGCAGATGTAACAATGAGCTTTGAGCGCTTTAAATATGTATTATGCATGAAATGTTCTGAAGTGAAGCTTAAGATCAAGTGAAATGCAAGAGAAGTATGGTCTGCATACACGGATTTGGATTGATGAATTGATTTAAAATCAAATCAAATCAAATAGATTTTATTACAAACACAGCGTGTAGGTTATAAGCAAGCAAGTGTTCGCTAAAACGTGTTCATAACTCCGGACAACAGGCGCTGAGTGCGACACACCCAGAACGCGCTCAAGTTTCCCGGCCATTGCACATGTACTTATTGTAATTTTTGAGGCTGTGTATGTTGAACTATTTGGTCACAAAAAATGACATTGATAGCTCTGTAACTGTACGGGTGAAAGTATCAGCAGACATAAAATTATACAGTAATATAAAGTAAGAGGCTAAAAACTTTGCGATCTACACTTGAGTTCAAACATTATGCATGTGGCCTGCATTCTATTTTACTCTGTGCTGTAAATAATTAAAATCAAGCAATCAAGAAAATTTTTAAATCGGGTAAAATGCTTCTACTGTAAGTAAGCTAGAATGATCACTCTGAAAGAGAAGAAGTGCAGTCTGGTGTCAATCCGGGAAGTGGTGTGTTTTAATCTCCAGCTGTGCCCTCTAGTTCGACCCTATCGATCCAATAAAAAGAATTTGTCTATTTGGGTGTCAACGAGGCTATGTGAAATTTTAAAGCAAAAACATAGGTCAGCCCGAAGCCTCCTGAGCTCAAGGGTGCACAGTCCAGCTTTTTCAAGTCTGGCAGGATAGTTAAGCCCCTGAAATGCTGGAAGCTTTTTGGTGAAAATTTGCTGCATGGTTTCTAACCGTCGCACATCCACGCTATCATGCGGATTCCAAACTTGAGAGCAGTACTCTAGTAACGGGGTGATGTATGTTTTAAAGCCTAGTATCAATGAACGGGTTTTTAGAGACAACAATTTTTCTCAACAGAAATAGTCTCAGCTTAGATTTGGTTATTGCTGATGAGATGTGTTCAGAAAAATCTAGTTTTGAGTTAAAATTTACGCCTAGGTCTAATACCTCTTTGGTTTGTAGTAACTGTACGCTGGCCAGATTAAATTCATTTTTCTGTGTTTTGTTTTGAGATCTTTGTTTATTTGACATAGCTAACTGCTAACCATCTAGATTTCTATGTGGATATGGATAGTTGCCAGGTGCCCACCCACTTAGTAATTTTGGCAAGCATTTCCCTAAGGCCTTACCTTCTATATATTGAGTGTTGTATGCTTTCAGATCGTCAGCATGTAATTTATAAATGAATGGGCGCGGTATTTCAGCCGTGATATTATTTATATAAAATATAAATAGCATTGGTCCAATTACGGACCCTTCGCGGCCCCACTACACACGTTTTGAAAGTCCGAGAAAGAAACACGCTGAGTACTGTCAGTTAGTAGCGAACTTATGCATGCCAGCAACTGCCCTTAAACCCCGACCCAATTCAGTTCATGAATGAGTTTCGGGATCAAGACGCTATCGAAGGCGCGGGCAAAGTCGACGTGCGCGACAAATGTGTGGTGTCTAGAGTCAAGGTTTTCAGTCCAATCATTTAAGGATTCCAATAGATTCAGGCACGCTGAGTGCCTGGATCTGAAGCCGTGTTGCTGTTCGGAAATCAATTTTTTTCCTTCTAAGAACGGGGTTAAAATCATTTTTATTACAGATTCAAAAATCTTACTACCAGCGCACGTTAAGGAGATTGGCCTATAATTTTCTGGGGAAGCCGCTGAGACTTTTTTGAAGATTGGGACGACATTTGCTTGTTTCCAGATATTGGGGACCTCTCCTGCCTGCATGAAAATAGTGAACATTCTAGTCAGTGGCAAGCTGGTAAGCTAAGATTTTGAACAAAATTGGCGGAAGGCCGTCTGGGATCGAGGAGGTTTTGTTTTTAAGTGTTTTCAGCATTTGTTTGGTTTGAGCAGTTCTAAAACTTAAAAGATAAATTAAAAGATAATCTAAGGGCCCCCTCCGGTCTCATATACAGAGTTTTTGTACTTGTTTATAAAACTCACCTATGATATTTGCATTTACCAATTTCAGCTCTGCAGTTTCCTGAGCTAATTTCGTTGCTCTCTTGTAGTTTTTTGCTGCCGATTTTTTTTTAGTTTTTTTGCGGAACATTTTTTCTTCCTTTTTAACCACATCTTTTCCTTTTTAATGCTAAGTTTTCTCACAGCCTTGGATTGGTATTTCCTTTTTGATTGAAATCTTTTCTTAAGCACAAATTTAGGGATAAATCGATATACGTCCGCCTTGATCTCGGCGCAAAATGCACTCCAGAGCTCACTGGCAGATCGGTCAGAAGAAATGATTTCATATCAGTCAGTATTATGACAATAGAGAGCGAAGTTCTCCCAGTCAGACTAGCCCCAGCGTACAATGGTGATTGGGTCAATGCTTGGCTCAGCGCCGCCATCCACAGTCACAATAGAGAAGGCTATAGAATTATGATCGCTAGTTCCGATCGGCACTCCAACACTATTATCCGTTATAAGCGAGCGATCGTTACCTAATAAAATGTCTAAAATATTGTCCATCCTGGTTGGTTCTTCAATTAGCTGATGTATCCATTACATGAGCATAAATCTAAAAACTCTGTACTCTTCGCGTCCTGACTTGAGACTAAATTTGTCCAATCAATTCTTGGAAGGTTAAAATCGCCCATTGCAATGAGCAAATTTTCTTGCTAACAAATTAAATTTAAATACCGCATGTTTTGGTTAAACATTTCCGGTACTAGATTTGGTGGAATATAAACGCAGGTGATACAGATCTTTAAGCCTGATGCGAGATGAATGTTTGCAGCAATAATCTCAGAGTCAGGAATGCGAGAGCCATCAGTACAATGTAAACTTGGCTGCATCGACTTACAAATAAAAATGATCACGCCACTTGCCGGCCAGTTTGAGTTTCTGTCACGCCTGTAAATATTATTTTGGCTTTCAGGGTCTAACATACCGTTAGTAATTTTGTTACACAACCGCGACTCTGAGAAGCGTAGTATAGGAAAATGTTCTGAATACAGTTGTAGATGCAATTCTGCTAGACTATTTCTCAAGCTGCGAGCATTGCAACAGAATGCCGATAGCAATTCCTCAGGACGCTCCAGGATTGAAGATTTAGTATTGAACTTACTTGTAGGAGTTCTAGAGACAGAATTAAATGCAGGCTTAGAAGAACATGGAACAAATACGCGTGCAAGCGCAGAGAGACGGCTTGATGACGTCAGCGTGCTAGACGTGGGCAGAACTGTGGGTGGGAAGGCAGGTGATGCTGGTTTCAGGACCTGCCCGAAAGGGAGGGGATAGGAGGTCCTGGTGGGTCGTGGCCTGCATCAAGGCCGGCTGAGATGGTTGGCCGGAGGTTAAAGCGTAGGGGCCGTTTGATGCGCCTGCGCTGAAGTGCTGGCCGTGCGAGGGCGGCTGAGATGATGGATTGGTCAGAACAAAGTTTGTAGCGCCGTGTGCGTGGCTGACGGCGGCTGGAAAGTACACCACGGGATTTGGAGATGTGTGGTGGGTGTGGGTAGAGCTATGTAAGGTGCCATTGTTCGCTGTGCTGCGTGCGAGAGAGGTGAACGGGGCTCCATGGTATGGGGGAGCTGCTTACATACACATTACAGAGTTTGAATTTGCCGCAGTGTGGAGTACTGGGCTTGGATTGTGTGTAGGTTGATGAACTGCTAGAGATGGCCATGTTGGTTGATAGTGGCCTTGGCTTGTGGATTTGTCAGTGAGGGGGGATATGATGGGATTTGAGGAAAGTCGTGGATGACGTCATGGGGAGCAGCTTAAGAAGGACACATACTGCCGCTGGCAGCGGCAGTATGTGTCGCTGAGATCTCGGCGGTCTGTCGAGCGCGGCGTTGAGTGCGGCGATCGAACGCGGCCTTCTGGTCCTCGATGGAGAGGTCAGGGTTGATGAAGATGTTAAGGGAAATGAAATGATCGTCAGCTAGTCGGAGTTGCCGCGCGGATTGTAAGATGGCGGTCGCTGCGGCCTTTGTGTCGAGATGAACGAGGAGACGTCGCGATCTTGGCGGGTTCCCCTGCGCTTTACCCAGGCACTTAGTGCCCTGAGTGGAGAGCATTGGCTTAGACGAAAGGAACTCTTCGCATAAAGCGGTAAACGCGCGAGCGTCTCCCTCAGGCGAGCTCTCGGGTAGGCCGGTAACAATAACGTTTCTACGTCGGTGATCCTCATCACTAACCGTCTTAGCTATCAATGAGACTACTGGAGAACGAGTCAGTGTGTCCGGAGGTGGACGCCGACCGATGCCCTCTCCTTCATCCACCACCGCCCCGCCCCCTGCTCCGCCAAGCCCATCTGTACTATGCCCTGCTCTCCCACCCCATGCTCCCCCACCCCCTGTCCCTTCACCTCCCACTGCGCCCACGTTTCTCGCGCCCGCAGAGCCTCCTGTGGTCCGGATGACCTGGTGATCCCTGGGTCTGGAACAGCTTTCTAATGATTTTGACAGCGCGATGATCCTTAACTCCTGGTTTTTTTTACAGTTTTCTCGAGCTCGTCCACCCGATCGTCGCACGCTAGTCTGCAAGCGTTGCACCTCCAGTGAAGTAGTTTGAGGATGGCAGCGCGTTGCTGTGATGCTGCTGCGGCAGACCGCAGCACGGGAGGTGATGCGTCAGATCACACTGATCACAATCGATGCTGTCCCCTGCCTCACAGGCGCCACCGCAGAAAACGCAGTTGTCGTTGTTGGCGGATGTTTGATCATTGTCGAGGGAAGTGGCGCGGCGGCGCGCGGCCTGCTTCTTGAGTTTCTTCGTCATTCTCGTCTCTACAACCTTAAACTGCGATAAATCAATGTGATTCGGATCGTGCTCGATTGAGTTAGAAGCCGTGCGTTTTTTAGTTTTCGAGTCACTGAGATCAGCTGATTGCGACTGCGCCATCGCGCAAGCGCACAGACGTCAACACAGGGCAGTAAAGGCCTAGCGACTTGCAGGCCTATTGGGCAGTCAACTTGTGCAATTATCGTCCGGCAGGAGCGCGACACGAATTACGCTGTAGTCGATCAAATTTGTCAATGGGTTGCAAAATTGTTTACTCGAGCGAAACGGAGACGATCCGAAGCTGGCCCGTGAGCGACAAGTTATGACTAGGGAGAAGTCTGAATCAGAAAGACGAAGCGCCACGCTAGCTCGGTCGGCGAAGGCGTGGGCTATCGTCTAAAGTTCACGCATTGAGCCACATATATGTTTATAATGTGTTTAACTTTGACACTAAAAATAACGTAAATATCGCAGAAATATCCAAGTCGACGGCACAATCCAGTACACTGTACTAAGCGCTGCTTCCGGGAAAGCCGACGGCTAATTACGGTCTCGGTTAGCACGATAAATGTTCAAATGTGAAATCCATAGCTCAGCGCTGTCGCGTCAGGTGCTCTCTTCTCTATTTACCTTTTAATAGAAGGTCGTCATGCTGCGTGAAAGAGGTTTCGTTAGCACTACCCCTTCCCCCGCGTGTGAGTGATTCGGATGGAAATTGGAGTACGGTACACAGGTACAAAGCTGCACAAATACGGTATATACCCGCTTCCAACGAATCCTGGATTCGTCCTTGAATCGTGGAGTAGGGGCGCCGCCACGGTTTGGCTGTTAGGGGGAGCAGGAATTTATCTATACCCCAACAACACCCCTCCCCCCTACACACCCCCCCCCTATGACCTGCGGGGGGCCGGGGAGTGTAGGGGAGGTGTACGTGTAAAGTTAAGTACGGCTTCCATAATGGTAAATGATTAGTAGAAATGGTGTAAAAGATGGAAAATGATTGCTTAGAATGGTTTCGATATGGGCAGTGACTGTAAAAACGAAATGGAAATGAGCAATCACTGTTAAGAATGGCTTGGAATATTTCTGTCAGCATTCGCCCCCCCACTCCCGTTTGTGAGTTATGACCAGTCCCATAGCGTGGCCATTCTCAGCGGGGATGTAGAAATTTTAGCAGAGGGAGGGCAGACATCTTAGGGCACGGGGGGCAAACAGCATTGGCTAATTGCAACTTTTCTGGAAACAGGGGGAGCAGAGGCCCCCAGTAGGGGCTCACAATTCAATCTGTAATATGAAATTTAAAATCTGAAAAATTCGAATATTGTGTAAATTATGGCGCAAACCTCACAAAAGAAATTTAAATATATGTGTTTTAAACATTTCATTAATATTTAAAGGGTTGCATATAGCGCATAGCACTTAGGGGGGGTCACATTGACCGACCTTCTTTAGGCCTAACTACAGCGGTTTGAGAATAAACAATGTGTTTTGCCTGGCGTAGTTTGGTGCGAAGTCCCTGAAATTGAAAACACTAATAAAATATAGTCTCGGTTTATACGCCTGGCATTCTTCGGACATGACATTGTGCTCTACAAAAACAAAACGTTGCTCTGATTTGTTTGGCATGTTTGCGTTCGTTTTCACGGTTGCTCTTTTCCGTTGTTCCCTTTTCGCATTCCCGTTTCCCCGATGCCCGCATATAATAAATTTGCCGACTATTAAACTAATAACATATAAATATATATAGGTTTCAAGATAAAAATGTCTAACACGCAGATTAAAAAAGTCGCTTAAGAAAAAACATCTATAATCGATAGCAAATTCTGGAACCCTAAAAAATTCGTAGCTCCGGATACCGTAACGAAAGCTTCACTTGAGACGCCGCATTTTGATGTAATGGCAAGCGGCGACCCGAGATGTCTGGAGCAGATGGGAAACTTGACTGGACGCGCGGCGGAAATTGAACAAATGACATATTGTTGGCAGCACGACCTGCTGTGGAGTCAGGGCCGGCCAGCTTGCTGGGCGAACAAGGCGGCCGCCTATATAGCCGCGCAAATTAGAAGAGGCGGCAGGGTGTCACGATTGCCTATTACACCCTTGGAGGGGGAGACGACATGCTATTTCCACCAGGAGGGGCGTGGGGCCTCCCGGACATGACGTTTAACTGTGGCCGGCAGCCCTACCGCTGCTGCATCAACTGGGCAGGACGAAGCGTTGTGACGGAGTGGTCTAAGTCGCTGGTCTCGGAATACGGGTGCGGCAGTTGTCGATCGAATCCCGGCCACGGTAAAGATTTTGAATCACTTTGTGCATCCTTTGGCAAGGGTTGTTGTAATTCGTCAGTCATGTTCTTACGATGTCTACCAGTCTATGGTGGAAACACCACCAGCGACAATCAGCTGGTGCAATGGGCCATCACCTTTTCTTCGTAAGGGGCCAAGCAAAAGCAACAGCAGCAATAGCAACAACAACAACAGCAACAGCAGCAGCAGCAACAACAACAACATGGGGCGGAGTGGGGAGATGGGAGCGTGACTCAAAATGGGTGGCTGTCATGGGCGGCTGAGGGCGTCAGTCAAAATTAAGATTTGCTTTGGGCGCCAAAATTCTCGGGCCGGTACCGTTAGCCCTGTGTGGACGCCAGCGAAGGAGTAGCCTAAACTGTCCAGGCCGCGACTGAAGGAGACGACGTGAGACAAAACTCACTTAATGCGTTTTTGACAACAAAACTCTCAATTAAGTATAGGCTATAGATATCGGTTCAGATGGTCAGATTGTCAGGCACCGACAAATATGATAATGTAACTACATTTGCAAGCATTGAAGAGAGTCGCACAGAATCGCTCCCCCTTCGTTAGTCGTTTTTTGTTACTCGGCCAGGGATCTCTGCAGCTGCAAGCCAACTCTTCTTTCCCCGGCTTGCGTGGGATCTTTATGCCGAATCTATAGTACTAAATCTTCTAAGGATGTAAAGCTAACATATCTACACCGTGTCCCAAATATAACTCGGTCAATTGTTAGCTGATTGGTCTGAAGTTTAACGACAACATCTGTAGCCATACGAAGACAATTCTACAAATTTGCAGATAGATGCGAGTCATTTTGTCGAGATTATGCGCGTTTAAAAGAAGTGACGCCTGGCGACCAAAAAAGTTTTCAACATTTGTTGCTACTACGTATAGTGTTCATACAGACAAGTGACAAACAAGAAATGGCAGTTCATAAATTTAGCCACAGCTAATGTTCAGTGTCCTCCTTGTCGCGTACATGACGGATGACGGAGACGCCACTGTCTGATTACTCGATCGATGACTTTGTGATCAAACAGCTGACATTTGTTAGGCAGACTAGTCGTCGGGTGATCAACGGCACGAATGCCAATAAACGCGCGCTTATAAGCCTACGTTAAAGGTACACTCTTTATCGCAGCAGCTAATTTTGGAAACTTATTTTTTTGTTGTGTCTTGTACTTTTTTCGATAACAATAAATTTGAAAAATGACTCATACTTTTCTACAAATTTGAAAATGCCTGAAGTAGTTGTGCGTAGCATTTGAGGTCAATCTGATAACAAATTACCACATTGGTATAAATATGGTTGAAGTTGTTGCGTGTCGAATTTCAGATCAATCTGATAACTTTTGATCCAGATAAAGCATCGTTTAGTGTATTCAAATTTTTATCGGGACACGGTATGCATTGTTGCTTTAATACTTACTGTCATTTATACTTACTGTAGGTAACAGCTTTTGTGTTATACGGCCATGTAGTCATCCTTATCATCCTACTTGGGCCCTGAGGGTACAAATTTCAGTTCAACTTGCATCAGATCTGTTCTAAGAACTTAAGGCAGAGTTACTTTGGATGTTCAACATTAAGTTTGGATGCTGAATGTTCACTGGGAACATCGATGTTCGGAGTACGCGAAAGTCATACGTTTTGTGTATAGGATTCCGAAAACATGGCTGGAAATTTGAATTTGAACATATGATGCAGGGGCGCAACATGACTTTCCAAAATTGGGGGGCAACTGGTGGGCAAGCTTATGCTCAGGGGTGGCAGTAAGATGACGCTGAAAACATTTAATTTGATGAAGTTTGTCCATGTTCTCGTTATCAGAATTTATCACTGAAACACGCATCCAAAAGCAAGGATGTCACGCGACTACTTATACTCAACTCAATCTACCGTATTGAGCACTGCCGTTGCACACTATGTATTGAAGAACTTCAGCAAAAAATATTACTTGTCTTCCCAACTGGCGGGGCAGCTGGGGGCAGACGTTTCATCTGGGGCGGCTGCCCCTCCGTGCCCCCCGGTAGGCCTAGTTACACCGCTGATCCAATGTCACTCAGCTACATCAGTGCTACGAATGAGTTCTTCCGCGATATTGGTTGTTATGGCATGCACAGAGAAGCGCGGAGATCGGCTTGAGACATGCTGCTGGTCTCTGGAGCAGTGATTTTCCCAGAACCCCCCCCCTCCCCCCAGTGAGAGCTCCCCCCCACCCAAGTACGAATGGACACCCCCCCAAACCTCAGACCCCACTGGGAGTATGTTTTTTACTCCTAAAATATATTTTTTTGTTTTTTATCTTTTTTACAAATTTTAAGTTGCGGCAAAGCCTAAAAATGGGTTATCGTACGTTATATAAATAAATAATGGTATCCAACGATGGACAAGTGCTATTTAGAACAGCGTGAAAGGGAGTACTAGCATGAAGAATTTATTCGTCAGCACCCTCCCCCCCCCAACCCACGTCGGGAGTCGCAAAGCCAAATCGACCACACCCCAACCCTGAACATTTTTTTCCCCCTAGAAGAAAAATCCAGCGAAAAGCCTGATCTGGAGCGATGGTTGCCAAAATGCTAGAAGGATGAGAAAGCGTCCAATATACGATAGGCCTATGGTTCACATTATTGTTGGGGTTAGTGTTTGTTTAATCTTTTCTTGCCTTTGTTATATTTCTTCAGCAAATCGCTAACTTTTACAGCAAATATGGCACAGACTAATTATCGCATAGTGCCAAATGCCAATAACACATCTGCCAGAGTAACACACACTGTAGGCAACTGCGTATCACTCAAGGGGAGTCACTATTTGATGTACGTGTATATTGAGGCACGTATGGAGATAGCGGGGGCGGGGCTCCTCCTCGCGAGGCAAACCAATTACAACTGTCCACAACTTGGTTGACAGGGTCATGACTTACACACATCCAATCGTAATAATTCAAAGTGATTACCCATAATTCAAATCAACTTCCGTTTTTGCTTGAAAGGTCCCTCTTTCCACAGCATTGCGAAGTTTATGCATGCGTGTTCTAGGCTTCTATTTCTGTGGTATCACTACGTATCTCTTCAATACCTACTTTGAACCGGCTAGTTTGACGTTATCAGCACTTAATCAAACTAAAGGGCCCATTTCAATTTCTGACCCGTCCAAGATTGCTGCCACAATGGCTTCTACGATGTTCTAATCTTCGATCATTTGAATATAGGCTATGTATACGCTTGAAGTAAGCTATAATAATCACTGATTCAGATGTACATATATAGACTACGTTACAGATCCATCGTAGCGTTCATGGATGTGCAGTGTGCGTGAAAGTGAACAGCAGTCTTTAAATTAGGCCTTTAATCACGGCCACTCTGAAACTAGTCCGCAATGGAGAACCCACGCAAACCTGCGGTTTTACTACTGCTCGTAATCACCGCCTTCACCGCTGAAGCCGCGAGCAACGCTGATTTATTGAAATCGGCGAACTTCTGGAGCGGCGAGCTCGGAACCACTCTCAACAATGACTTCCTTGAGCGAGCCGAGCTCTGCTCCGACGCCCCCGACACCCTCTGCCTCAAGGACCCTCACGCTAGACTGACGATACGTAAAACCCGCCAGGCTCCAGCTGACGACGTCAAATGCTCCAACGTGCAATGGGAAGCGACGGACTGCTCGGTGACGGCCCTGGAGGACTGCATGTCCCTGTCAACGGCTCACTGGTACGGCGGCACGACGATTAGGAGGATGACCTGGCCGATCGAGACGTGGTCGTTCCGCTCCTTCCCCTACGTGACGGGCGACGCGTACACGACCCCGGCCGAGTACGGCGGAGTGCAGGAGCGCTACTGGCTCAATTCTAACGGGACAGCCTTCTTCGTCGACTGGGAGGTGCTCCACTGACTAAGTTATTGTTAGCTCGGTTTGAGTTTGATTTTTTATTTGGGTGCTTTTGTCTTGAGCAAATTGCAAATTTGAACGGCCAATATAAAATTTGCGCGGCCTAATTATCGTGCATATCGCATAAAGCACAAAGCACATCGCACAAAGACGCAAGAGTGATACTGTAAAACATTAAATTTTTCCTACATGTTATTTTCGCGATTTAGTCTTTTAGAAAATTTCGCTGCGCGTAATTTTCGCGTTTTTAGCAGACTGACCATTATATACTAGTAAAGCTTCTGAAGCTCTATTTTTGCGCATGTAATTTTTGCTAATTTGACCGTTTGGAGAAATTCGCAAAAAAATTATACGCTCGCGAAAATTTCATGCTTTACTGTACTCAATGTTCTGTTTGTTCGTATCACTGCGGCACCTACTTTGTTATGATTTGTTTCATTTTATTTACCGAGGTGCCGCTCTGGCTGAGCGTTAACTCTCTCAACAGTCAGCGCATCTGCTTCAAGGCGCAGTACGTCGACTCGCCCTACTACAACTACGACGACTCCCCAGTCATCCTCAACTACACTGTCTGCCAGGGCGCGGACGTGCGCCAGGTCCATGACTACATGGCCGCCACGTATATCGCCAAGCCTGCGGGCATCCCCGACGAGCGTCTGTTCCGCTACCCTATCTGGTCGACGTGGGCGCAGTACAAGCAGGACGTCACCCAGGACAAGGTCATCGAATTCGCCGCCGCCATCAACGCCAACGGGTTTTCGCACTCGCAGATCGAAATCGACGATCGCTGGGAGAGATCCTATGGAGACATGGAGTTCGACTGGGTTAAGTTTGAGGACCCGAAGGCGATGGTCGAGACGCTGACTCAGATGGGATTCCGCACTACGATCTGGGTTCATCCGTTTGTTAACATGGACTCGCCAGCGCTCAACGAAGGCGTCACAAGATTTGCGTACGTCTCGGACCCGGGAAGGGCCCTGCCCGCCCTGACCAGCTGGTGGGCCGGGAACCTCGCGATGACACTCGATTTCACGACGACTCGAGCGGTTACGTGGTTCAGCAATCGCCTCAAGGCGCTGCAGACCAACTACAACATCAGTTCGTTCAAGTTCGACGCCGGTGAGTCGAACTGGCTGCCCAACTGCTACCGACTGGCGGAGCGCATGCGCAACCCGAGTTACTACAGCACGCGCTACGCGGAGGCGGCCTACGAGCTGGATAGCGTAGTGAGACACCAGGAGGTGCGCGTGGGCGCGCGGACACAACACATTCCCGTCTTCGTGCGCATGATGGACAAGGACTCGCAGTGGGGCGTCAACAACGGACTCGCGACCCTCATCTCGCACACCATAAACTTTGGCCTCATCGGCTACCCCTTCGTCCTGCCCGACATGGTCGGCGGCAACGGCTACCAGGTTAGTGACGGTTCTAGAGGGGGGCTTGGAGGGTTTCAAGGCTCCCCCTCCCCCCAGTTGATTTAAACCAAGTCTTTTCAAGTTAAAAATGGATCTAATAACAATAGGATTTGAGGGTGTCAAACCGCTCCCTCCTGGTTTGGTTTTACAGTTTTACGCGAGTTCTTTTTATGGCAGTGAAGTCTGTCCAATCTTAGCTGAATTGGAAGAAATTGGTAACATGTAGCAAGAAAGAGGAGTAAAAAGTTTTTCTGACTAATCCCCGCCCCTCCGCTTGTGAGTTTTACGTGGGAAGGAAAAATTTCACCGGGGTTTTGAGTCCTCACATGCTCCTACAGTTGTGGAAGCTGCTGCAGGGAACCGCTACTGTACCAGGTGCTGCCGAATCGCGAGCTCTTCATTCGCTGGACGCAGCTTAACGTCTTCTTGCCAAGCATCCAGTTCTCCATCGCGCCGTGGCAGTTCGACGAGGAGCTGCTGGACATCACGCGGCGCATGGTGGCGCTGCACGAGCGCTACGCTCAAACCTTCATCGACCTGGCGCGGGAGGCGACGGTCACCGGGGCGCCCATTGTGCGTCCGCTCTGGTGGATCGCGCCCCTCGACCCCTTCGCGCAGACGATCGACTCGGAGTTCCTCGTGGGAAACGACCTGCTCGTGGCGCCTGTAGTGGAGCAGGGGGCGCGCACGAGAGACGTCTACCTCCCGCCCGGGCAGTGGCGTGACGAGCTAAGGGACGTGGTGCTGGAGGGGGAATCGTGGCACAGGGCTTACCGCGTCGAGCTCGACGAACTAGCCTATTTTACTCGCGTGTGATTGGAAGATATAATGTCAACCTGGATTTTATTGCATTACTTTCTACATAACTTTTCAATGAAAAATAAGTAAAACTCCGGTTATTAAAGTATCTAGATATTCTTGTATAACAATCTCTTTAACTTTTATTAATAAACATAGATGAAATCAAATGGACCATCTTTTATTACAAATACGGCAGTTTGTACATTGTACAAGTTCGATAGATGTCGGGCTCAAGCGGGTACCTCTCTTTGTACAAAGCTTTTAACAAAACCTGTTTGCCGCTGCAAATAGCTCACTGCTGTTCTGGGCCTGTTTCTCAAACCATCCTTGACTATTAACTTAAATGTAAATCTAAGTTGTAAAATAAGCAAATTAAATCCATTCACCGACGGCCATGACGTCATCATTTGATTTATTGCACGTGGCGTTACGGAGTTTAAAATAACAATCGATAAGATTTTCCTAATTTTATTTATTTGTTTGCTTAAAAATGAGCCTAGAAATTTTTTGAGCTCTTCTTAAAAGTCATTATCTATCTTTTCCCGTATATAACAACATATCAGGGCAAGCAGGGGGGGCAAAGCCCTTACTTTGCACAGAACAGGGGAGGTCAAATATCTTAATTTTCTCACAGCAGGGAGGGCAAGGCTTAACTTGCACAAAGAGCACGGGTGGCCGAGCTTGCCAGCAGGGGGGGCACGGCCCTTCCTGCCCCCCCTCACACAGTGGTGCTCCCGCTTCTGAAGATCCATAAATTAGACCATACGTGCTTAGAGCATCGAAATTAGTGAGCTATGAGACATGACGACGTGTTAAACATGCACTGTTTCATTTGTCAGACGTTCATTTATTCGAAAAATAACTGGTGTTGGCTCTTATGTGACAATCAAATTCATGCTCTAACGTTACTTTTTTTTACGAACACAGCCACTTTTGCTTTGCAACGTTACATACCGTCACTTGAGGTTTGCCAAGCGTTTCTAATACAAAAACTGCGACGGAAATCGCGATCGTCGTCCTTGAGGCATTCAATTGCAAAAAGACGCGGAGGTCTATTCTCGTAAGAGGGGGATAGAGTTCAGGAGCGAGAAGGTTGAGGGGGCGCGATACAGTAGCCTAGCGTGGGTTTCTGATTACCGGGACTAAGACTAAGATGCGGGCACGTATATGATTTTACTCGTCAAGACTCACGACCGGGGGCGGGGGGGTTTGGTGGTGCTCGCAGAAATTGTTTCTGTCACGCCGTGTGAGACGGGAGTTTCAGGCGCCACCTCCAATAGCCTTAAACTTATCTGGTCAAAAGAAACAAAAATTGAACCATTCAAAATTACTTTGTCAAAATCACAAAACCCGTTGGCGCCCTTCTCGATTGGCGCCCTTCTCGATTCTCTGAGATCTGGCGCCCGGGGCGGCCGCCCCATAGGCCCCCGTCGCTACGCTACGGGCGATCTATAAGGGGGACGTAGCGGGCGCTGTGAGCAGTGCTATCGGATCAATGCGGCCTCACGTCGCGGATCGATAAGCAGAGCTCTCGCTGTGTGGCGGCAGACGTCCGCTGATCAACAGCGCCGAGCCACGCTGACTGAGCAGTGACTGACCAGCGACTGACCAGTGACTGCAGTGACTGATTAGTGACTGACCAAGTGACTGACCAATGACTGACCAAGTGATTGACCAAGTGACTGACCAGTGACCGACCAGTGACTGACCAGTGACTGATCGATGCCCTATCGCCAGAGAATAAATCAGCAGTGATCCACGGACAGCTGGTCGAGATTTGCAAGTGACTTGAGCGTTTCACCCTTTCATGATTGATGCTCTAGATGACAAAGTGACAAGTCACGCTCGATTAATTGTTTAATCTTGGGTCATTCTTGAGCCTAGCTTACATGCTGGCGTATTGCTAGTTGCTTCAAGCGAATGTGTTGCACTCAAAAGTTACCGTTAATTTTAGCAGTTGTTACGCGGCTTGACGAAGTTAAGACCATTCAAGATTACCCAGAACTGATTGTTGATTTTCTTGGACGATAGTTTATTCACGATGGTTATAATGATTGCATTTTATAAGAAAGTATGGGTAACTAAAATTTTAATTTTAATTAATTTCTAATGTGATAAATAATACATGCATTGCTCTCGGAAGTCCCCATTGACTCCCCAAGGGACTTGCACAATTGTACGTCCGACTTTTCCAAACGTTTATCTGGAACGGATATAATATCAATGTCTGGCGGTCGGATACATGTGCTCTTGAAGCCAGGGCTCGCATCGACGGAGGTTCCTCCCATCTCCGATTTCAATCCCCTCGCCCACCTCCGAAGAAACAAAACCCTCGGGTTGAGTTTGGCAGCTTTTCAGCCTCGTGTCCCATGCGAACAGAGAGTCAATACGCGCAGTCTCGCTGAATAGAGGTAATTCGATTCTTCGTTCAACATTTCCTATTAGCTCTGTGGATCCTACATGACATAGCCTATGGTTGATCGTGTCGACGGCCTGGCACTCTCACCTGATTACTTTTTTCCACACGATCAATGGTTGATCAAGGAC
>JAQIWG010000557.1:0-32254 GCA_034695025.1 Chamaedrilus cognettii
CAGCAGCAGCTGCTCGACTAGCAGCAGCAGCTGCTCGACTAGCAGCAGCAGCTGCTCGACTAGCAGCAGCAGCTGCTAGTCGATCACGTGGTATAATTTTACTCCGGATTCGCCGACGATCTAGCCGCTATTGATTGTGTTGCTTGTTCTCAGCTACTTTCTGATGTAGACATGCAGATGATTGAAGTTCTGAGAGCATTATTGGCATCTGTAGTTGAAGTTTTTGATATGTCTGTGCTGTGCGTGCTTTGTTGTGGTGTGCACTGTCCAGGCTGCTGGAGCTCTTTTATAATATCACTTGATGCCTTGTGTGCTTTTTTGTCTTGTTGTTATTCACTTTTAGTAATAATAAAAATTATAATGGACTTAGAGTCTGTTTCTGCTTCTAGTGACGTCATCGAGGACCTGTCAATATGGCGCGTGCTTTATTGTGGTGTGCAGGCGGTCGGGAAGATCTTCTCGGGCCTGTGTCAGTGTGGCGCATGGGGCTGCTTTGACGAATTCAACCGTATCGACGTGTCCGTGCTGTCAGTCATCTCCACTCAGCTGACGACCATTCGCAACGCTCTCCTCATGAACATCTCTCGCTTTCAGGTCAGGGCTCACCGAGCACGCGCATCTAGGTCAGGGCTCACCAAGCACGCGCATCTAGGTCAGGGCTCACCAAGTACGCGCATCTAGGTCAGGGCTCACCAAGCACGCGCATCTAGGTCAGGGCTCAGCCAATAACACGCACGGGGCTCAAATTGTAATTTCAATCAATGTGGTTTGCGCTCTGTACTTGTGGTGCACCACGAGATCAGTTAATGCTTATTTAAATCTGATATTGCTCTATTTCTGTTGATAATATGCTTAGAAAAAAATGTGTCTTATTGTAAGTGATACAACATTGGGTTCATTCAATTTCTTGGCTATTTAAAGTATGTTAAAGTATGTTGTGTTTAAAGTATGTTGTCTAAGAAATTGAAAGTTAATAGTTACAATAACAAATTGGCGAGAATGATTCTATGCTCATTTTTTACTTGACCTCCTGTTGATAATGTTCACGCACTGCACTATTCCATGAGTTAAGTAGTGCGTGGTTAGTGACAGTGTGTGTGTGTAGTATATGTACTGTTGCTGTTGATGCGCGCTGCACAGTTTGAAGGTCAGGAGATAGAACTCGACCACAGGGTCGGTATCTTCATCACGATGAACCCAGGGTACGCCGGGCGCACGGAGCTGCCCGAGTCCGTCAAGGCGCTCTTCAGACCGGTCGTCGTCATCGTCCCAGACCTGCAGCAGATCTGCGAGATCATGCTCTTCTCGGAGGGCTTCCTCCAGGCCAAGGTGCGCGCTCACATCTAACCCTAACCTAACCCTAACCTAGCTCTAACCCTAGCCTAACCCTAGCCTAACCATAACCTGTAGCAGATCATGCTCTTCTCTGAGGGATTCCTCCAGGCCAAGGTGTGCTGTGCTGGTTTTGCGAGTTTACAAAATTGTCAATAGTGTTGAATGATTTATTGGAAAAAGGTATCCCAGAAAATTATAATTATAACTTATGATCCGAGCAAACCTTCCCCGATTTGCTCGGATTATACATGCCTGCTTTATTGTGGTGTGAAGGCGTCTCTACGCTGCATATAGCGTAGCGAGTGTAGTGCTGTTGTGCAGCATAGGCCTTAGGCCTACTGTGCAGCATAGTCTTTTGGCTCGACGACGACAGTGTACAGTGTCGCCTCTAGCGCCGTGACAGACAGACAGAAAGACAGACTGAGCTGGGTATAAATTAATTGTTCTGTTTAACTTTTAGTGATAAATGATAGATAGATGATTTGTTTAGGCTTAAAGTTAGGGAAACTCTGAGAAACAGGCCTGGCCTGGCCCAGATTTGCTGAGATCGTATATACGCTAGTATATGCGATGATGCGATGCGTCATTATTATTATTATTTTATTGTTTAGCAGTTGGTGCATGCGTTATTGTGGTGTGCAGGTGCTTGCAAAGAAGATGACAGTGCTGTACAAGCTGGCGCAGGAGCAGCTCTCCAAGCAGCACCACTACGACTTTGGACTGAGAGCGCTCAAGTCCGTTCTCGTCATGGCCGGCGAACTGAAGCGAGGCGCGCCCGACCTCAACGAGGTGTGGGGGTCATAGGTCATCGGTCATGGCTCACTTGTTCATAGTTCAGTAGTTGAATAGTTCATTGTTGATGAGCTTGTAGTTGAGTAGTTCATGATTAATTAGTTCGTACTTTTGATTTATAGCAGTGCTATTGTGCTGCAACGATGAACCTTTTACTGCCGGTTACTCGACCTCGATTTGAAGTGTGATTTAATTTTGTAGTCTAATTTAACCAATGAAGTCTATGAGAGAATTGTATCGAATAATTTGATTGGTTAATTCGGACTACAAACTTAAATTGCACTTCAAATCGAGCTCGAGCAACCGACAGTTAATGTAGAAAGAAAATGTAGATGTTATGCATCTGAAACTCATAAAAGTAATTTCATTAATGACCAATGGATCATTTATAGTAATTAAAGTATTAATTAATTTATAGCGGACAAGTAAACTGCAGTAAGTAAGTAAGATTTTATTTCTCTGCTTGTCGCAGGACGTTGTGTTGATGCGAGCGCTGCGAGACATGAATCTGCCCAAGGTCTGTTGTCCTCTTTATGTCATAATCTAGCTTGTCATGCGAGATATAATTAAGATAATTAAAATTAACGTCTCCGAATCGAATTGCATTGGTCTTATAGTCTAATGTGTAAGTAAGTTCTCCCTCACGCATGAGTACATAGTTTTAAATCTGAATTTTTGCGGCTCAGTTTGCGCACGCGAACAAAAAGGCTTTGGCTAATTGTTCCTGCGTGTGTCATCAGTTTTGTTCACTAGGATGTTCCGTAGTCCCTGTGCGTGTCGTGCTCAGTTTGTCTACGAGGACGTCCCCTTGTTCTTGGGGCTCATCGGGGACCTGTTCCCTGGTCTCGACTGTCCGCGCGTGCGCTACGAACACTTCAACGACGCCGTGGAGGAGGTACTCAAGGACAACAAGTACATCGCGCTGCCGCAACAGGTTCTGTGATCGCTTAATAAAGGTGTGAAATAAAGGTTTGCGTGTCAGAGCGCTCAATAAAGGTGGTGGTGGGTGGGGTTATAATAATAATGTGTAATAATAATCATCGTTCATGACGTCCATTCCTATGCGCCACAGACACAGACAAGCCTGTAGCGCCGTGTTCATGTTAACACAGGTTAGACGTTTATATTGGAGCTGGGTTTTTATGGCCGGATGCCCTTGCTTTGGCCAACCAGAATAATAAATTGCTCCGGACAATGATTATCAGCTAGCGACACTTGTGTGTTTAACAGCCTTGCTGAAAGGCCTGTTACGCCATGGTTTTATAGTTTCCGGCGCCGGGACTCAAACCCACACCCTCTGGACTTCAAGTCCAACTCCTTAACCACTACACCACGGCGCGTCGCTGTTGTTGTAGTTTAAAAACTGTCATTAGTAACGAAGACTGTCACAGTCCGGTTCCGTTTATGAGATTTGCCACAGAACAGCTCCCCCTTTAGTCGTTTTTTAGGACTTGCCCGGGGGCTCTGGGCCGTACGCCTATTCGTTGTTTTCCCGACTTGCTGGGTTTTATTCGTCAAAAAATATAGCTGGTAATATATCTGAATGCATATGATATCTGGGTTTTAATTCGTCAAAATGGTCGGGTTTAATTTTAAGGACGGTGTGTGAGTATCAAAGACTATTACCGTCCGGTTTTGTGTAAGAGGGCCGCCACAAAACCGCTCCCCCTTCTTTAGTCGCCTTTTACGATTCGCCCGGGGAGCTCTGGGCTTCAAGTCAATTCTTTGCGCGCTGAGCATTTTAAAAGCGTGCGTGGAGCAGAAAAAGGTGTGAAACAGCTCGCTTGAGAGTTACATGCAGTGAGCGCGTTGATGGTCTGCAGGCGGACAAGGTGGTGCAGCTCTACGAGACAATGATGACGCGTCACACGACGATGGTCGTCGGGCCGACAGGGGGCGGCAAGTCGGTCGTCATCAACACACTCGCGCAGGCGCAGACCAAGTGAGCTCTCATATATCATAACGCGTCTTCACACCGTTATCTTGTGGCTCTGTCTGTTCCGTGTGCGTAATCTGTTATTGACAAAGTACTCTGAAACTGTGTAACAAAACCCCAAACATGTCGCGGAATGAAGTATGGGCTTGCAGCCCAAAGCTCCCCGAGCGAGTCGTAAAAGGCGACTAAAGAAGGGGGAGCGTTTCTCTTGCGGCTCTCTTACTCAGAACCGGACCGTAATAGTCTTTGTTACTACATACTACAATCCTATCAACAATTCGCAAAGTACTCATGTATTGCAACTGACTTTAATGACTCTAATCGTCTGACTACTAACTAACGCTAATTCAACTTATGCTTAGAAAATAATTATTAATGAATAGACGAATGACTAAACTAATGCTAATTTCGTTGACATTAGTACTTCTTTGCATCTGTAATTAACAAACTACTAACGCTACAAACTGCTGTGTGTATGTATGTATGTGTGTGTGTGTGTGGTGTGTGTGTGTGTGTGTGTGTGTGTGTGTGTGTGTGTGTGTATGTATCTGCTTGTGCCTAGGATGGGACTGACAACACGTCTCTACACCATCAATCCCAAGGATCGCTATGTAGTGGAGCTCTACGGCGTCCTTGACCCCAACACGCGCGACTGGACGGACGGACTTCTCTCCAACATCTTCCGCGACATCAACCGTCCGACGGACAAGAACGAGCGCAAGTACATCGTGTTTGACGGGGACGTGGACGCGCTGTGGGTGGAGAACATGAACTCTGTGATGGATGACAACCGACTGCTGACGCTTGCTAACGGGGAGAGGATCCGCCTGCAGCGACACTGCGCCATGCTCTTTGAGGTCTGCTTTCTCCATGTGTCGTGTGCTATATTGATTCACGGGATTCGCAAAATTTAAAATTTAAAATTTTGAACACCTTTTTCAATACGATGCGTTTTTCAACACCTGCGTGCGCCAATATCTTTGATCGATATCTGCGCTAATATTTTGCACGCGCCGCTTGCAGGTGTGTGACCTGCAAGTTTTGGCACCTTTATATCTTGCGCGCATCGTGTGCAGGTGTTCGACCTGCAGTACGCCTCCCCCGCGACCATCTCACGCTGTGGCATGGTGTATGTCGACCCAAAGAACCTCGGCTACGATCCGTTCTGGATGCGCTGGGTGGAGGCGCGACCCTCCATGCTCGAGACGGACGAGATGAGAGTACTATACAAGAAGTTTGTGCCGCAGTGCATCGACATGATCTGCTACGGACAGATGGACGGGAAGCAAGGGGAGCGGCTCAAGATGATCGTACCACTCACGCCGCTCAACCTGGTCTGTGATTGGTGGGAGGTGATTGGACGTAGAGCTAGGGAAATAACGTGAATCAAATTTGTAGAGTAATGTTAAGAAGTTGTAGAGTTGTAGAGTTAAACAATTATTGTTGTTGTGTTCAACAATTGATATAATAATGTAAATAATGATTGCATAGCAGTAGGATCAGATTAACTATTAAAGAACTTGAAGAACTCGTCAAGAGTTTCTGCAGGCTTTGTTCTGCTCTATGGGTTAGCGCTCTTTTACACGTTATATGTCTATGATGATTTTGTGGTTCTAGGACCATGTGCAAGAAACAAGGACTATTGCATCCCAGAGTTGCTTCTCCTCTTTAGCCTCTTACGACTCGTTCGAGGAGCTCTGGGCTCTGCTATTGACCTATTCCCCTTTTAAGTCTGCTGGCCAGAGTTGCTTGGATGGGCCGTACTACGGAGAACGATCGAGACAACCAACACTTTCTTTATTAGATTCGCGTGTGATATTGTGGTGTGCAGATAACATTGTTTATTTGACTTAGTGGCAAACTTGTTAATTGACATTGTGGCCAATTTATTTCTTGACTACCAAGTACGTGCGCGCGTTATTGTGGTGTGCAGGTGACGCAGTTGACGAACATGCTGAGCGCGCTGCTGGACAGGGAGCAGACTAACGCGGACGTGCTGCAGGCCTACTTCCTGCAGGCGCTCTACTGGTCCCTGGGCGCCGTGCTGCTCGAGGACGGACGCGTCAAGTTTGACCGCTACATCAAGTACCTTGCGGCCATGTCGCAGGTCGACCCCTCGCAGGGATTGGCCGGGCCCGGTGGGTGGCTGCTGTGCTCATGCGGATTGTGAATTTGTTATTGGCTGGGCCCGGTGCGTGGATTCTAGATTTGTTCGTAATGGTCTGTGCGGTGGATAGATTATGTTTTGAGCTGTAGCAAATAGTACTAAAACAGTTCATCATGGCATGCCCTATGACAATAATTTTTGAGTTTATAAAAGATGCGTAACTAGCAGCATAAGCTGCTGCTAAAATCAGATAATACTCTGCTGATGCTAATTTGCATAGTATATAACCGGTAAGTACAATAATTGTGTTATAGTAAGAAAAGTTGTAATTTGTTTTTATTTTTGCTTCATAAGGAACTCCATAACTTTTAATAATTGCAGTTATACTGAAGCTCTAATCTCTGTATTTTCATTGAAGAAGTCATATGATAAATGTTACAATTTTAAATGTTACTTAGTGGTTTTTGAATTGTTCAATGATGTGCGACAGCGACGCGTCCTAGTGTGCGCATGCGTGGTTGTCGCAGGAGAGCTGCCAGGGGGCAGCACGTCGCTGTACGACTACCACTGGGATGGTGAGCGCCTGCAGTGGGTGCCTTGGGTGCAGAAGGTGCCGGCCTATGTGCATGTCCCTGACCGGCGCTTCAATGAGATCCTCGTCCCTACTGTCGACACTGTGCGCACCATGTGGCTGCTTGCACTGCAGGTACAGCGGCGCGCCTGGCGAATGAAGTCTAACTATTACGCGCTTTAGTTCTTGCTACTTCAATATTACTACTGCCCAGTCAGCTTTCATGATCTTCATAATAATGGTGGTGGTGGAAATTTTGAGAGTGTATCTTGTTTAAGACCATTTGCAGTAGCGCAGACTATTGCAGTGTGGTTTTTTGCAGGGGAACACGCACGGACCCCTGTAGTTGCCTTTTACAACTCGCACGAGCAGCTTTGGGCTGCAAACCAATTCTTTGTTCCCCGATTTGTAGTGTTGTTTTCCATCGGTAATATGTTGATACCCCTGCCAGTTGGAATAAGTTGGGCTGTCAAATTTTTCTTTCTATATACGACAAGCGAATCATTGTCTTTAAAAGGGGTTTTACGAAAGACCTGAATTTTATAATGCATTTCGTGTCCTGGCAAAAAGATGCACAAAACGATCGTAAATCGTAACACGCAACAACAAGTTAACAATCATTTTTTCACCAAGTCCCAGTTTATGAGCTTGTTCGGTGCATTAAATAAAGGTGTCAAACTCTGCTGCGCTGTGTGCTAGGTGCGCATCAAGCGCCCGGTGCTGCTGGTCGGCGAGACGGGTACGAGTAAGACCGCAACGACGACCAACTTCCTGCGTGAACTCAACCGCGACACGCACCTGCTGCTCAACATGAACTTCAGCTCGCGCACGACTGCGCTCGACGTGCAGCGCAACCTGGAGGCGAGCGTCGAGAAGCGCACCAAGGACACATATGGACCACCAAGCGGCAAGAGGCTCATCGTTTTCATCGACGACATGAACATGCCGCAGGTCGGGGCGCTGCGCTATAGAACATGCCGTCACTTTTTCTTGAGAGTTTAAAGACTATGTGTGAGTAACAGAGACTATTACATCCGGTTCAGTGCCTAGGCCTCGGCTTTGTCATAGGCAGCGGCGCGCTAAATATAGCTGTGAAAATAATGTGAAGTTAAAGGTCACATCTTGGGCTCATACATCAGTCAGTTAGACGCGCTTCTGGTTCTGATGGACTCGTATGAGACACAATAGCTTTAAAAAGGTGTGTAAATATAATTTAGATGCTCGCTGGGTTCAGGTGGACCCGTACGGGACGCAGCAGCCGATGGCGCTGCTCAAGCTGCTGCTCGAGCGCGGCGGCTGCTACGACCGCGGCAAGGACCTCAACTGGCGTTACATGAAGGACCTTGGCTGGGTGGCGGCCATGGGGCGCCCTGGCGGGGGGCGCAACGACGTCGACCCGCGCTTCATCTCGCTCTTCAGCGCCTTCAACATGACGTTCCCCTCGGAGGAGGCGCTCTTCCCCATCTACAACTCGATCCTCGCCGGGCACACGCTTACGTTCGTCAAGGAGATCCAGGACGTCGTGGGCGCCATGACGCGCATGACCATGGAGCTTTACAAGTCAGAGCCGCAGCCGCACACCTTCTTTAAGTGTTGCAGTCATGAGACTCTTAAAGGGAGCACACCTTTTTAAAGTTAAGTTAATTAAATTAACCTTGTTAAGTTTAAGTTAATGGAAATTCAGCGACGGCCCAGAGCTCCCCAAGCGAAGTTGCCTGATGAGCATTGAGTAGGATTGGCTATGCAAAAAGTCAGCAAATGGTTGAACTGTGCTTTCTTCTTGCAGTCTTCGTGACCCCTGCACCCCCTCAAAGTTTCCTCACCCCACTCGCGCTGTGCAGGTCTGTGGTGCGGGACCTCCCCCCCACCCCCTCCAAGTTCCACTACATCTTCAACCTGCGCGACCTGTCGCGGATCTACAGCGGACTCGTGCTCGCGACGCCCGACAAGGTGAACAAAGTGGGCGAGTTTGTGCGACTGTGGCGCAACGAGTGCACGCGCGTCATCTGCGACAGACTCGTTAACGATACGGACCGCGACATCGTCAACGTACGTGCGGGCTTTGTTGCGGTGTCTTCTTATTTATTTATTTTTTTGATCCGGACACTGGACAGACTGGGCTTCCAATAACTTCCAATATTCTTATGTCCTTTCTTAGATAACAAAAAGGAACGAATAGATAGATATTATTCAAGAAAGCAGCTCTAAGCGCGAATCATAAGATCTTTCAGTAAATTTGATACTTTATTTGATTGATGATAAGGTTCTGTATTTTCATTAAGAAAAAAAAATTGTGCGCATCTTTTAAGACTTCTAAATGCCGTTGTATTTAAACATCATTTCCTATCAAACTTAATCAATGTCGTTTGCTTTCACTACAACTTTTATGTAATGTGCATTTTTCATTAATTTTTTTATATTATATTCTGCATCACCCTGAAGGTGTCCTGAGTTCCATTCTAGAGCATTGTTATTGATTAGAGAGTCACTTCTCAGACTTTTCATAAATTCGGATTGATTATCTCGCTGCCGCTGTGCAGTTGACAGTGCGCCGCCTGGTGGAGACTCACTTCCAGGCGGAGGCCGAGTACGTGCTGAGGGACCCCATCCTGTACGGGGACTACAAGAACACGCTCGAGGAGTCCGAGCCGCGCCTCTATGAGGACATCCAGGACTTTGAGGCGGCCAAGGCCATCTTCCAGGAGGTTTTCTGCTGCTGCTCCACTCATCTGACGCTCTTGCTGAACAGTAGCGTTGACTATTGGAGGATGCACGGATAAATTAGTTAGCATACACTGCGATAGCTCTCGGCCCCATATGAGTGCGTAACTGAGCATCAGCAATGAGTGACTGGATCATTGTAAAAACTGTTTTGTGCATATGTGCTTCGATTTCTGAGTACTATGGCGAATTGTCAGAAGTAATTACGATTTTGCATTGATAAGATATTAATCAATTAATTAATTAATCGATTAATTAATTAGGATATTAATTATGGCTTGTATATAGCTATTATTCAGCGCACTACTTTCAAACATTTGACGAGATGCTATATTTGATACGGTAGGCCTAATTATATTCATTTTGATCTAAACTGAGAGAATTTATCCATAGCCCAGAGCTCTCTGAGTGCGTAGCAAAACGTCAGAGGCTCGGACGACATTGTTTCTAGTCTCTTCTATGCAAAAAACTTCACGAGTCACTGGGTATTTTTATCAAGGAATTTCTTGTCAATGGGATACATTTTCAAGTCATTCAAAATATCAGGCGAGTCAAATAGATCAAATTAGATTAAATTACCGTGACTCTAAACAACGGTGTAAAATTGACACGAAAAATGTCAATCCTCCATAGGAATAAAAGTTCTATTATACCTCGTTTGCGATATTTCTTTGACACCATTATTTAGATCGTGAAGCCTGTTAGTCTATTTTGCTGTTAAGACTATTTTATTATCCTCCACTGCGCGCATTCAGATCCTAGAGGAGTACAACGAGCGTCAGACGCCGATGAACCTCGTCTTGTTTGACGACGCGCTCGACCACGTGACGCGCGTGCACCGCGTGCTGCGTCAGTCGCACGGACACGCGCTGCTCGTCGGCGTGGGAGGGTCGGGCAAACAGAGCATCACACGCCTCGCGGCCTTCACTGCGGAGTGCGAGCTCTTCGAGATACAACTCAGTCGCGGTTTGTTGTTGAACAAAGTATTGGTATTACTTGGGTGTATGGCTGTGTCGCGGTGTGTGAAATTATTGGCATCACTTCGTGCACAAATAAATGATATTGTGCGGTAGGGTAGCGATGTGAGACTAGCGTGTCAAAGAAAGACAAAGCATTCTCGTTGGAGTAGGGTTCAGTCACTGTCTGATAGTCACGCAGAAGTGTGAAAAAGTAAGTATGAAAAAGGACGTATGAAAGTATGATTTTCTCAAATTTCAATAATGGTTGAGACAATATTGCTCTTTAAAACAGTGTATGCGTGTACAGCGGTTATAGTTGTATAGGATAGTTGCAATAGCTTGTATTGCACTGATTCATAGCTTCTAGAACAGTATTACATGTATGTATACATGTAGCTAGTGAAATAGTTGTAGAGTTGGCCTGTGCCAGGTTACAACGAGCCGTCGTTGAGGGAGGACCTCAAGGTCCTGTACAACAAGCTCGGCATGGAGAATAAGAGGATCGTCTTTCTCTTCACAGACCAGCACGTCGTGGAGGAGGGTCGGTGTACTGACTTGTCATAGTTCTGCGGGATAGACATTAAATCGTATAGATGAACGAGTTGTGTGCTGACTGGTCGTCTCATCTATGAGTTTAGCACACAGCTTTGTGTTACCGTGAATGAGTGAAAGGTTTTCAGTATCTTTGGCTAAGTTTACTTTTAAAATAGTTTTTCAACTTCCTGTACAAAGTTTAATATGCGACGACGTGTTTGTAAGTAAAACTGTGCTACGTGTTCCTTTTCTCTGTAAGTACTGCGATGAGCTGTCCCGTGCTGCGCTGCAGGGTTCCTGGAGCTGATCAACAACATGCTGACGTCAGGCATGGTGCCCGCGCTCTACGGGGACGACGAGAAGGAAGCCATCATTGGTCAAGTGAGTCCTTATGCTGCTTCACAATAAAGCATCGTTGACACCTTTTTTAGTGTCAATATGAAGTTATATCACATACCATGAGTGCTAACATTTCAAAGATGACTTTAAGTGGATGATGACCCTTACAATATCTGTATTTAATGCATGGTCTGTATTTGTTACTAGGTCTGTATTTGATACAAAGCATTGCTGTGATACGCAGATGAGCTACAGCAGCTTCTATCAGAACCTAAGTGATACTGAATACGAGGAATATGTCCGTGTCGGTATTTTGCGCTCGCAGCGTGCGTTGTTGTTCACATTGCAGTGCATAGTTTGCAGACTACAGTGTGTTCACTGTGTGCAATAGTACAGAGTCTGACTGAACACTTGTGTCACGGTGTGCGTATTTTGTATCTGACCATTGTACAACAGTGCGCACAGTTGTATTGTTAATTTCCTAATGATCACTTTATGAGTTGAGTTTTCTGTTTTTTCTGTTTTACTTTTGTTCCTATGACCTTTGTTTGACTCGTTACATTCGATCGTTACAATTTAATTTTGACTTAAAAGTTTCATCCCCATTGTTGCCTGTCAATTTTTTGACAGGGATGATTTTTGTTATTAACCAGTGAACACCATAGAGGGCGGGGGGGGGCACGTGTAATCATATTGTTATTACTTATCTATTATTTAAATATGAATTGAGTCGCATAGGCAGTGACATTATAGTTAGATAACTATTTGTTTGACTATTTGCTGCTAGTGATCGTAGATATTCTCAAATACCTGCCTAATAATTCACAACGTACAAAACTTGTGTCATCGTCAATAATATTTCATGGTAACCCTCTCGCTCCCACCGACTCCGCACAAAATCTTGGTGTCGTTTTTGAACCTGATCTTTCGATGAAAAAACATATTTCTTCTGTCTGTCAAACCTCGTTTTACCATATGCGCCAGTTACGCCAGATCCGTTCCTCACTGGACACCAGCTCTGCAATAGTCCTTGCTAATTCGCTGGTCACCTCTAAGCTCGATTATTGCAACTCACTTCTTAATGGTTTCCCATCATCCTCTTTAAACCGACTTCAAAAGATCCAAAATTCTCTAGCACGTGTTGTAGTTCCATCGGTCAGACGTCATCACCATTTTTCTCCTACATTGAAACATCTGCACTGGCTTCCTATTTCTAAGCGTATCGAATTCAAAATTGCCTCCATCACGTTCAAACCTTTTTAAAATCACCAGCCTACGTACCTTTATCAACTACTCACCCCCTACGTTACGTGTAGAAACATGCTGACAAACACCTTGCAGTTCCCCCCTTTTGTGTTCTCTGCACCCACTCTTTGGAACTCCCTCCCACTTTCTTTGCGTTCATGTACAACACTGTCTACCTTACTCTCCGGTTTGAAGACTCGCCTTTTCCCTCCGTAATTATCAACCTAACCGGCTGCCACACGGATAACTGACCCGGTCTACCGACATGACTTTCCCTCTTGGCCTTGGTGTCTATCTCAGGGGGTAATTAGTAAGCAATGATCATACCAGTACACCATAAGTCAGGGGTTCCCAACAGGCGGCACGCGTGCCAAAAGTGGCACACCATCACTTTTCATGCGGAACCGCCGCTGAAAGTGCTACATTTGCACCCGTCGATGTTGCCAGACGTGCCACTGTGGCACGCGTCTAGAGACAGACAAGGACTGTTAAGAACGATATAACAAAATCTCTGTCAGCACCCCCCCTCCCCCCCCGGTCGTGAGTTTCGCAGGAGAAGGAATTTGCTGGCGACCTCTATTTTGAGTGGCACATGAAGCTTTGTTGAACAAAAAAGTGGCATGCAACAGAAAAAGGTTGGGAACCACTGCCATAGGTGATTAACTGCATCAACATCTGTCAGTTCTTCAGAATCAGAGAATTTATACGGGGTATTAACAACACTGTAGAAATAGTGTAAGCTGTAAGTAAAAACCTGTAGTAGACACAAACTTAATGCGATAACATTATGAACCTTTGAACCTTTCTTGCTCAAAAAACAATAACAATTCAATCTCAGAAGCCAATAATTCATTCATTTCATTTATTAATCACAATGATGATTACTAAAATCATAAATATATTAATTACAGCTTCTAGGTTAGAAGATTCAATACTCCATAATTTTAATCCGTAATTTAAAATGATACAGTCATAATAATATACAATAATTTTTAAAAGGCAATATAGATAACATGGATTTCATTATCACAGGGTTGTGACGTAAGCATAGGCAGGTAGGTATTTCTTAATGTCAACTAAAATTAAGTGCCAAAAAATTTATGATGGGAAGAAATGATTTCAATCATTTATCAATTCATTGCTACAAGGCAAGGACTCAAGTTTACAATTGTTAGCAATTTCAGACATTCTCTGCCATACACTAAGGGGTTAGTGTAAAGAGTTATTACTAGTTGATAGAAAAACATCTACTTGTCAATATGTTACTAAACTCAATTTTAACACAGTTTGACTAAAACTAGGAGCATTTAATATTATGCATTAATAACCATTTTATGCCTGCAGCTCCCACAATTTCAATTAACTCTACCTAGGCCTGAACATCGACAACCAGCAACCAGAATCAATTTGAGCTCCCAATGTTCATAAAAAACAAATAATTTAAACAAGAACAACGTTCACTGTAACCAAAAGCCAGTAATCAAACTGTTAATGAAAGCTCCAAATTAGATTGTTTGCAGCTGGTAGGGATAATGGATATGTGCATAGTAGCCTACTGCAAAACATGAAATTATCTCGTGCATGTAATTTTTGCGAACTTCATAAATCGCTCAAAAATTACATGCAGCAAATTAAAACTGCTAAAGCTATTTATAATGGGCAAGCTGCAAAAATGCAAAAATAAAGTGCAGCAAATTTTCTGAGAGGCAAAACAGCGAAAATAACATGCAGCAAAAATTTCATGTTTTACAGTAATCGTTACTCAAACAGACAACATTATTATAGCCATATATCCCCAGGTGAATGCTTCTCCTGAAATTGCTCCAGATTGTCACTGCAACTGGGCATATCCTCAATTATTATCTTGTTTTAGCTACTACAATGATTTCCGATATAGGCTAAACATCTCTGACGTTTACACCAACAAGATATCAATATCATACACCACTGTACATGCAGAATCCACAATGCAACATCACTATACTGTACCACTGCATGTACCTATTACTTGATTTTCTAATACAGTTCTAATTAACAGTGCCAAATCACAGAAAACGATTCATATCATCATACGGCACGACAGCAAACAAATCCCTGATTGCAGCTAGCCTGGATGAACTCGGTGAGTCCCCACACACCATCAACCCAGACAGAAATATGTTGATCGTGTCTCAAATATCCTGTTGAGTTACTTCAGCACAAAGAAAGTAAAAAAACACACAAAAATTCGGCAACAGTTTAAACATCAAGTCCGCGCCGCACAGCTGCCTATCGCCATAAAACTGGCACTTTTATCCGGACCCGTCGATCTCGTATCCTGCCCCTCGTGTAGCGCAGCGCGATATTCCGGACTGCTGCACTTGCTGCGTGAGGTGTCCGAGTCAGACAGTACTCCACTGCATGCGGAACCACACGACGAGTCAGTTTCACCGACCACCACTTCCTCTACTGTTTCTATGACTACCGTGTCCATGACGACCGTTTCTAAAGTGACCGCATCGGAGACAAGTGTCGCTGTAAGTCGCTCAAAGAGATTGCCTCGGTCGCGCCGCTGCCTCGACATAATCTTCGGCATCGGACGATCTTTTTTACGAGTGGAGTTTGATCGCAAAGCGGGATCACAACTCGCTTCCTCGTGACGAAGAGAAGGCGTGTCATCGTCTGAGAGGTCATGGACTGGATTGAGCGTTGTGAAAGGTCGGTCCTCTGCGCCATCGATCTCATCGGCACTGAATGCGTAAAGCCTCGGAGGTGCATCCTCCGCATCGGATTGATTGCCACCTTGATTCACGTTGATGAAGCAATTGCCTAATCGTGCATCACAAGAGACTATACTCATCTGACACGATTGAGCGTTCTGCGTAGATGAACGGTCTAAAGGCGCAGGATGATGCTTCATGCTCTCGGTAATCACTAAATCTGTCAGTGAGGATGGGGTGTTTTTTATGGATAGAACTGATGAATTAGGCCTACTGAAAATTTCGTCCATAGTTATCACTGGTGAACACAAAGAATCATTGTCATCCGATTTCGTCAGCAGGGGTGGCGCTTCATCGCCCGAGTAATCACCATCGTTTACCGGCGGCGCATCACAGTCCATGTCATGTATCGACAGATCATCAGGTTCAAAAGGTGACGGACAAGGTGACAGAACCGGGGGTGTGTCCTCCGGAAGCAGAGATTTTGTATTTATCACATCATCGTCATCGTTAGGGGAGTATTCGTAGGGACTGTCTTCTCGTTCGATTACATGTACAGAATCATACCGAAGGCTTTCTGCACGCCTGTTTGATGGCTGCAATTCGCATTTATCCGGTACTTCACAGAAGTATTCATAGGGGCTGTCCTCGCGGTCAATGCTTGGAAGGGGCTTGAAAGAAAATTTGTTTACGAGAGGCACAATTGGATTAACCATTGGTGACAATTCAAGCGAGTTACATATTTCTAATATTGCGCAATGCTGATCTAAAATGGGAAAAATATTTTGCGTAGGATCGACATCAGACACAACTTTTTCGATCGTTGGTGGCTCATATTCAATGGTCTCATCAAACAAACTGACTGTTTCTGTCACTAGCGTAATGTCCAAAGGCTCGAGTTCATCTGCTATCACCTCAAAATCATTGCCTCTCAGGTGGTAAGACTTTGTATCCTCTGGCAGATCTTGTGCGTAAGAATGCAGTTGCAGTTGATTGTCAAAGGCCAGAGCCGGAAGGTGCGGACAAGGATCGGAGGTGGTCAGCAGAAGAGATTCTTCCGATGTCTTGCGCAGCTTTTTAGGCGCGGGACTTTGAATATCTGTCAACAGAGAACAATAGAGATGAAAATATATACAATGTACAGCGAATTTAAAATGTACAAGCATTGACAGCACTTTGTCATTGGGCTATATATCTAGAACCACAGGTCTAGCAAAGCAGACAACCAATCCAAATAGAATATCTGACATTCTTCACTATACTTTTTTAGAGTATCAATCAATTCTTTTATAATCTTTCTCTAAGCATCTGGCTTGCAATCCATTGCACATTTACTTGTATTCAATTTCTTTTAGTTTAGAAGTTTTTTTTGGATTTGTATTGTATTTAAATGCCAAAAGGTAATAAAGCTTCCATATGTATCACCATTAGCATTTATGCCCTTACTTATTAGACAAAATCAAATTATTGAGAATCAAAGTTGGTAAGCACACAATTATGAAAGTCCGGACTTTGGAGCATAAATTCTTGAATCTATTTCAATTGCATGGACCAATACTACTGAAATTCATCATCATCATCATTTCCGTTTTTCCTGTCCATTTTCCGTGCAAGCAGTTGGACATCAGCAGCCATGGACACATGCCCTCAAGTGCCCTGACCCACGAAGGCACATTGGAAGCCTGATGGACATGCAGGAGAAGCAACTACAAGCCAACACTTAAACAATAAAGAAGATCAAGACATCGATCCCGAGTCTGCGGGGGCCCCGTCATCCGCAAATCTAGGCTCAAATAACGCAGGGTCCAGGAAACTAGGCATCAAGCAAACTCTGGCTCCATCTCCACAGCACTAGCAGGTGCGTTAGCGGTGACCCCAGCCATTCTAAAAACTTAACTCACAAAAGTACAAAGCAACAGTCTTGAAATTGGCAGCGACGAGTAAATAGTATCACAAACCAGCTGAGGAAGTCTGCAGCTGATCCGAGGCCTCAGAAGAGCTTCTAGTCCTAATACTGGAGACTGACGCTCGCCGCTTGCAGGCTGCCTTCACCAACACATTGCACTCATAGACTGGTATCAACAGCGGCGCAGAGCAGTCGACGTCTGCCGCAGCAGCAACATTAGCATCAGCAGCAGCATCAGCAGCAACATCAGCATCAGCCGTCACCGCGACAATATGACCAGCAGCCGCATCTACAAAAAAGTCAAACCAGCTTCATCAGTATTCTTCAGCAAGATTTAATAAAATTCAATAATATGCAAGTGCAACACATAAATTTAAAGAATAAAAGTATTATTTCTTGAATTCCTTTTAACTTTAGTTATTTATCAAAAAAGTCTAATATTCGCAAAAAAAACTTTAAATATACGCGATACTAAGTATACAAACTCTCATGAATCACAAGGAGCATAAAAGTAACTCGTACAAAACAAACAAATGATTCAAACTTGTTCGTAGTAGTTTTCTTTAAAAATTCAACGTCAAAACTGCACCGAAGCATGGCAAAAAAAACAACGTAAAGTTCCAATAAAATGGTAAAAAAGCGAAGTCAAGTTCTAATAAAATGCTATGCGAGCAATCCACGAAAGCCAGAACACTAAATGCCAAACTAATTAAAAATTTCGGAATCATATCAGACCTAAAAACTTGAAACAAACAAGCAAAATATTTCATATTTTAATCAATTTAACTTGATTATTGATTAGATTGATTAGATTTAACAGTAGCAATGTACATGATGGTGACAATGAGCTGAGCACAATATTATTGCTACACGTCAAACTTCTGGCTCACCTGCATGAGCCAAGATTACGGAATCCATAGACTCGACACCGACATAACTCTTGACATCTTGTGACTTGGCGTCAACATCACTGACTACCTTCTGTGAGGTCACATCAAGTTCACTTTCGGACTTAACGTTCACATCATTAGAGAAATCTCGAGACTCAGCGTTGACCTGACTCGGTAAATTTTTCGCCTTTAAGTCGACATCTTTGTTGAGCCGAGAATTGAGTGATCGATGCACCATCAGCTTCCGCCGCTTGTTTGAAACCCAGTTCCGGTAGGGGTTGGAGCGAAGAGTTTGATTTCCTGCAACGATCAGTAATCAACCATCAAAATTCGTCTCTTCAGTTTATAGTAATATCAATACATCTACATTGAAAAAGGTTCACTAGCGTTCACTCTTATTTGATTATCACTGATAATTTAATTGAGTACAAAAGGTCATACAAAGTGTAAATAAATTAGTCGTTTACTCCCACTCGTCTGATACTAATTGGTTATCTGATAAAAAAACCCAATATATCAAAAATCCTTAAACCAACGATGTTTCATATATGTAAAACATATAAACCAATCAGTGCTAAAGTTATTGGCTTCTGTAATCTGTATCTGATATGACTTTTATTGATAAACGTAACTAGGTCTAGTTGATCTTCAGAACCTCGATACAAAAGACAAGGCCCGGAATGTTCTGCCACTGCACCTCAAGATGACTTCTTCCTAAATCCTTTTCATGTTAAGACTCATTGAAACTGAACCCTTTACTAGATCTTATCATTAGCTCATATCTGAGATAGCATGCTGTTTTTAATCGATATTCATGAGCAGGTTAATCTAGCTTTACATCTGTTGGATACCATGCTGATGAACAGTGATTCTTCTGACTACCATAATTATGGATCGTGTCCAGAGCCCTACGCAAGTAATGACTTTGATAAGGTTACAACGATCCGTAAGTTGTCAAAAAAATTCCAGTACTTAGTAAAAATAGCAGTAAAAATTGTAGCAAAAACTCCAAGACGTAAGCCTACCAACCCCCATAGAATTGTGATGTCAACCATTAATGTCATTAACTAGAAAAGTTTAGCATGACATGACATTATCATCATGAAGAACTTTCTACATCGGTTAACGTAATAAAATATTTTACAGGATAAAAACTTGCACAGATTGCACTTAGTATGATATAATTTATTGTTTGTTTTGTTGTAGGGAGGGGCAGACATAGGGTCGCACTGGATTGTATTTTAACGCATTTTTACGTCTGTCAATGGATTCTTATGTATTTTAGTGTATTTTAATGTATTTTACTGTATATTTTAATTGTATCTATATTATTGATTTTTTGCACAATAACAAACATAACATTTATTGTTTTAAAAATGCTATCAAAAATGGAAAAAATGCATCATGTTCAAATATCAACATACGTCGGTCGTAGATGCTAAGTGCAGAGTTCATATCATCGTTTGCCTCAGATGAGATCACAGAAGCATCAGATGTTTTCATCGTTTCTTCTACACGAGCGCTTTTAATCGTAGCTTTTTTAATCACAGTCTTTTTCAAAGCAGACGTCAATTTCTTAGCAACTGTAGATTTGAGCTTGGGTGCTAAAGCTGTTTTCCGCGATTTGGATATTACAGATTTTGCTGCTTTTAATGATTCCATAGCTTTAGCTTTCATTGCTTTACTATTTGACAAGTTCACAGCTTTCTTCTTAAGCTGAGTACTGGTAGATGAGTCTCGATTTTTTGATTCGTCAATTGTGAATGAATTCAGTGTTTCCATTGCATTTATAGACTTCAGCGAATTTTCTTCACCACTGTTTGATGAATCAAGCACTTTGGTTTCACTACCAGCGGAGAAGTCTAGAACTTTTGTTTCAGTTCCACCAGAAGGATACTCCAGAGCCTTGGCCGCGACCAAAATCATGTTTCCCTACACTCATAAGAGATCAAAGCAAGATGAAAAATCACATCTAAAACGATTCAAAACCAACACTTGTAAGCAAGAAAACTGATAAATCACACTGAAATCATTATCATCAAACATCAAGGTACAAAAATCTCAAATAAAGAAAGCAAGAATTCGTAAACTTAAGAAAAATTTAAGGTCAAGATTATGAGATGTGCATAAATCCACTAATAAATTCTGCACATCCTAGTATCCAAAAAATGATCCTTACTGAAGCACTCCAGAACGACTCCAAAATTTGAAGTACTATCATATCAAACAATATAAGCATGCTCTAAGCAATATACCTAAATTGCACATGGTTCGTTGTGGCATAAAAACATTAATACTCCATTCATGCAAATTGTACAAATTTCTAGATCTTGATCTTAGATAATGATGCAGTGATAGGCTGCTGGCTAAGATCTTGACGTCGTAGCGGATTCATCCATCTAATTATTCAAAAAAGAATTCATTCTATAAGCTTGATTTCAACAAAGCTTGCGACAATATATGAAAAGATTAACCGACCTTAAGAAGCCCAATATATATTACCAGCAATTAAACAAACAACCAAAAACAAAACCTTTTTGCGCAGCTTCAGTGCGAGTCGGTAGTAGGCGGTATCCTTAGCGTTGAACCGGAGACAGTTGCTGATCATGAGCGCAAAGTCTCTCGCCAGATCGCCGACGCACGAGTATGTGTCTCTGTCCAGCTTGGCGCGCATGGTGGAGAAGTCCATCGGACGCTTGATCTTCTCCAGGTACTCCGGGAGCTGTCATGAAAGAGGAAGGACACACTCAATCTTATTTCTGATACTTACAACTTGATTGGAACAATGAAATCAATTCTTAAACTTCTAACTGCTCATTAGAAAGCATCAACTTCTTATTCACACACTTTAGTTAAGTGGTTGGATTCCCTCCATGGTCGCATTTTTCGATTAAGCAAGGATAGGTCACTTGCAAAATTCGACACTGGTCCTCTATCTTACTCTCTTCGGAACGTCTTAAATCACTTTTAAGTAAACTTTTAAGTTAATAAGCAGCAAATTGGCATGCGTGCTGAAAGAATGACAGCAATTTCGAAGCAATGACGGGCGAACTCATAGCTGATAGTACAGAGTTTAAAGACTTGCAGTAAAATTGTTCAGGGAGTGCTGCTGTAGTGTACCATACTTTACTACATAGGTACATGCTACATAGGTACATGTCAGAAGACTTTGGTGATATCGATGTGTCTAAAAACATTTTGTTTCGTTCCAGCACTAGACCTTTGAAATAATTTACTCACAATTTTATTACAAATATGGATTTTTTTTATTCAACTAAACTATTACTTTATGTACGAAAAAAAGGGCTCAAAATAGAATTACTAAAAACGAAATAGCTTCAGTTCTTTTAAACCAAAGGATCATTATAATAATGTTTCTTTGGCGCCAATGCACCAATTAAAAATATCACATCAATACAAGGGGAAGACATATTGCATTGGGACACTGATAAGAAAAGTGCGTACTGCTGTGGTGTCCACGGGCTGAGCGAAGATGTCTCCCTTGTCCTTCTCCTGCAGCTGATCCAGCACATCACCGAGGTCAATGGCTAGCCGAGGCCTCTTCTCCTGCTGACGCTTCCCAGCTCCGCCTTTCACACCTTCCTTCTGCACAAGCTTCTCATTCTTAGGCTCTAGTCCCGATTTTGTAACTTCTTTCTTTAGGAGCCCTTTCTTTATAAGACCATTCTTTACAAGACCTTTGCTCACAAGATCATTCTTCGTAAATCCTTTGTTCACAAGATTGTTTTTCGCAAATCCTTTGTTCACTAGACTGTTCTTCGCAAATCCTTTGTTCACAAGAACTTTCTTCGTAAAACCTTTGCTTACGAGACCATTCTTCAGAAGGCCCTGATGCGTCGCGAAGCTCTTCTTCACATGTCCAAGTTTGAGGAGACCCTTGTGCGCCAGTCCTCTGAGCATCAGCTCCTTGTGCACCAGAATGTGGTGGCGCATCGCCTGCAAGCATGATACTGATACTGATATTGCACTGTACTGACCATATCAATGAGATGATCCACTAAATACTAATATCACTGACAACACTATGCTGCCGAATGAATCTAATTTGAATATCATTTAATGCAACAAAGCCGTAGCTGATATTCCCGCTCCAGATGTTCTTGATGTTTCAGCTCTACAGTATTCTCAGGTCATTATACAGGGTCAGAGTTACCTCAACCCAAATACTCTAACACAAGCTAGACGTTGGCATCTAACTTTGGTCAGCACGTAACTATCAATCACAGCATGCATCAAAATGGTCAAGAATGAGCCAATCTTAGATTAAGATCCCTACTCAACTGAAGCCCCAAGTAACAAAATAACGTGATAGAAATTAAAGCGATACGCGACATCTGGTATAGCGTAGGATTGCTTGTAGCCAAAAAAGTCTACTTAACATTATTAAACCAGTGACTCAGACTTCCAGCCATCGGCATTCAATGTAATATCCAATCTGTTTGACTGCACTCTACATAAAACTTCACAGCGCTTGCAATCATTCTGTTTCACATAACCTAAGCATCCGTATAACCTTCTAACCACACCCACTCGTCATCGCATCCAGTTGTACATGTATTACATTAAATCGTTCCACTACAATGCGTGATTTGCGAAAACATATACATGAACTAATTTTCATTCACCATTCAAATGCATTATTTCAATATTTTCTACACTCCATCACTCTTGACGAGCAATTTTCTAGTTGATCTATAAAATAGGAATTGATGAAATAAATTGAAGAGCAAACACACACCAGTTCCTTCTTGAGTCGCTCGCGCTTGCGTATCAGTTCGAGCAGCAGTCGCACCTTCTCCATCTCGTTGCGCAGACGGCGCAGGGTCTGCAGCCCAAATATAATCTCAGCCCGCGCCTTGTCTCCCCCTTCCGTCTGCGCCGCAAACACACAACTGAAATTTGTAAAAAAAAAATACACGCAACTGAATAATCATCATACCTGTAGAGTCTTCAAACAGCTATGCATTTGATTCAATTCTTTCTTTTGTTTTTGTTAAACCACCTTCCTCAAAACTGATCTTGAATGAGACTTTGTAGCCTACATGCAGAAAGATCCCCTTGCCTCTTCCAGTTGATAAGTCAATTTTCGTTCACAAGCACAGACCGGTTCGAGAATGTGGACATTCACAGATCTGCTTGAAACCGTGAACATGCACACAACTGTTTGAGATCGTGCACATGCACACACCTGTTTGAGATCGTGCACGGCGGCTGCGGTGCATGCCTGCAGTCTGCGCAGCAGCGGCAGGCCCCGGCGTGCGCCGCGCTTGAGCGTCCAGTAGTTGCGCAGGACAGCGACGAGCTCGTAGCGCGCGGGCAGCGTCAGCTCCTCCTCCACGCGCTCCAGGCGCGCGATCCGCTCCAACCTGTGCGTAATGGTACACACAGCGCGTCACACACACCGAGTGCATCATAAGGGTGCATGATCCGCTCCAACCTGCAGCCCGCAAGGCAAATATACTCGGTGTCAAAAGAGCATGCATTATTTTTCTCGTAGTAAGTTTAGGAATGACGGGAACAGCAAGCACTGCTTCTTGATCCTCCACACATACAAGTATATACAGTCTGGGTCTGTGCAAGAGAGCCGGAACATCACCGCTCCCCCTTCTTCAGTCGCCTTTTACAACTTGTCCGATAGGCCTACTCAATTTAGAAATTTAGCTACACCTCTAAATGAACAACTAACATTTATTTCATTAAAATTTATAAACTGTAAACTGTCCATCATACCTTTTAACAGGAATGACAGGAACAGCAGGCATTGCTTCCTCATCCTTCACCTTCCCCTTCTCCTTCCTCAACACACCTTTCTTTAACTTTGCCTTTGTCGCCACCACCATCCGGCCATTCTCCAGTTTGACCTTGACCTTGTGCTTGACCTCTGAGGGTCGCTCCGAGTCGCTGTCGACGCTGTTGTCAATCATCGGCTCAAAGGGGTGCGAATCGGGAGGGCGGTGGGCGTCGCAGAGGAAGGTCTTGTGGACGTTGACCATCACGCCATCCACATGTACCGGCTCTATCTTCATGTAGACGCCCGTCTGCATGATACAGCACACACTGCATTCCATCCCTAAGTAAATATCAATAATGTACTGTAGTTTAATATCCACTGACAGTAGAGCCTCTGGGATCTCCTTCAACATACATGTCGATATACAAACACAGCCATAATTATATAGGTGATGATCTGTTCTGGCCATGTGCAAACATTTGATCATATGTATACTGTATATGCTGGGCTACCAAATTGCACGTTACACATTTATCCCCAGATAGAATTCCTAGTACGATCTGGAAGAACTGGTTAACAATTTAAATGCCTAAATGTCAAACAATTTTTTTATATCCGAATGCAAAACAAGACACAAATAACAAAAAACTGTCAGATAAATAAAAACGATTAATAACTGTGCCTCAAAGTATTAGCTGATGGCCAGTGAAGCAATACGACTCCATGAGTAAACAATCACCAAGTTTGTCAATAGCCAACATCGTACAACCAATATTGGAATTTCTCATCGAATCACAACACAAACAGGAAAAAAATACACAGGTGTACAGGTGTATAAATGACACCTTCTGACGCTGAATGCAAGGTCTTTAAAACAATCAGATAATACCAGTGCTACTATCATAGTAATTATATCATCATAATTATAAACTATGCGCTGGCATGCACAATAACCTGTTGCGCGCAGGACACGTGAAAGGCCGTGTAGCAGTTCTTCCTCATGCACTGTATGCACGCACCGGCCTCCCTCTGCGCACATACGGCACACGCAAGCCTCCTGCGCGCTGGAGGCACCTTGTCCACCTTCGTGATCGGCTCCAGTGACTCGACGCTCCCGAACCCCACCTGAGAAGTCAGATTCAAACTGGGAGTCAAGCGCTTGCTACGATCATGAAAGCTAAGCAACATCGAGCGCGGTTAGTGAGTGGATGGGCGACACGCCGTGAGTTCCAATCTGATTCTGGTCGTGGGCTGACTAGCTGCGTTCCTCACCTGTTCATGCATAATGCAAATAATTCTCTGTATTGCACGTCCAATTAATCGGCTGAAGGGATTATAGGAAGGAGTTCAGTCAGCGCGCCAGACCATAATGAAGAATTCCAATGATCCACAATGCTGGCTGCCTGTGGCGCCTGAAAAAGAAAGGGCTATGTATGGCATTGAATCAACACTATCTTAAAGACGATATCTGGCGTTTCTGTGCTGAAGCCTTGAACTTGTCTCTGTGAGCATAAACAGCTGCAACAGTCGATTAACCTGTATAACCCACTGACTGTACTGCTGCCCAGTGCCCAGGGTCACCATTGTAACTGGTATGCGGCATGTAATACTTGAAAAGAAAAAAACCTACCTCCGGTATCCACAGCGCGCAGAGCACGTGACACCACCCGCCGTCATCCGTCTGCTTGAATGCGCCGTCGATGCGTGGGCACAGCGCACAGTGCACGGTGCGCGCGGGCGACCGTTGGCACTTGCGACAGAGCCACTCGCCCTCGGGCACGTACGGGACACCGTAGCAGTCCTGGTGAACGGCGAGGTCGCAGCGGTCGCAGAAGAGGATCGCGTTGGACACCTGAGACTCGTCGTCCAGACAGATCGCGCAGACAGCATCGGCGTCGATGTCAGGGGAGGGGTCTGTTGTCGCGGGAACAGGCAGGGGGACGGCTGATTGATCGGCGACGAGAAAGGCTTCCTTCTCGAGCCGGTCGAGCAGGCGCTCGAGGGTCGCGGGGGAGATGGAGGGGTGATGCCGTGCGGCTCTGTGCGCGTTGAGCAGCGCCAGCCAGGCGACGTCCTGCGCCGGGCAGAGAACAAGCACAAGGTAAAAAGGATTGTGAAATTGAAAACTACAACTGCATCACCCCCCCAATGGGCCCCGGTAAATTTTTAAAAGCCGGAGTCAAGCCCTATTGAGCAGCCTCTGCGTTGCGGGAGGGTGGCAACGCGCAATTAGGTACACGGTAAACGCATAGGGAGACAAGGGCCAATCTCAGCCCCCCATCCCTCTGGGGTCGGTAAATGAGCAGTTGAAGCAGTTCAACGACGCCAGGCTAACTTCGGTAACTAACCAGGGTTGATCCTTGAGCGCCGCAGAGCTAACTTCGGCGACACAAAACAACAATAATCATCGTCTGGCACTACAATGACCCGCCGTGTGTCGCTGTACCGTTAAACAACAAGAAACTAGTTCCATTAAGTCCAACTGCATCAATAATTTCAAATCAACATTCATTTGTAGCATGGTAATGGATTTGTATTGATCATATCATATCTTTTTGAATTTCTTTTCCAGCTTGAAAGTAACAAACAAAAAGTAAAAGGGTGATTACATAAAAACATTAAAGGTAAGGTGTGATTACACAGGTCCTATCAGGTTTGCGATATACGGTGAAGGATTGTAAATGCAGTGGCTTAGTACTGCACCATGAATTTCAAATAAACATTCTTTTATTGTACGGTAATGAATTTGTATTGATTATACTATATCTTTTCAATTTTTTTTCAGTTTTAAAATAACAATAAAAAGTGAAAGGGTACCGGTGCAATTATACAATTAGGTTTACGATATATACGGTGTAGGATTGTGAATTCTGCGGCTCGGTCTGCAGCGCCGTATTGTGTAAAAACTTAAACTCTGAGGAAGGAAGACATAAGAAGAATAGCAGCAATGGAAATGCGGGCAGAAGAATCTAGATAATTAGCTGGATGGAGACGATAACAAATGAAGAGATACTGAAGCGAGTGGCGCAAACGAGGACACTGAGTGAATAAATACTAGTAGTTAAACAAACTGGATGAACATATAATGAGAGGATAGGGACTGTTGAGATGTGCGATGGAGTGAAGAATGCATTGGTGGACTGGCAAGATCACATATTGGCAAAATAGATGATCTGCTCGAGAAGAAATCATATCCAAAGATGAAACAAAGGGCCGATGAAGGCGTGGACACAAAAGATCCGCCGTATGACAGAACACTGAAGAAGATATACGAGGCCTACATACCAAATACTCTACACAAACTAGTCATCAAAAGCTAAATAATTATAACTTTAAACTCAGCAATACCTCCTCATCCAAGTCATACTCCACATCCTCCGTCGCCTCCTCGACACTCCTCTCCTTAAACCCGTACAAATCGTCGCTGCGAGTCCAAACGTCCCCCGCTCGTTCCCCTTCACATCCCTCCACCGGTCTAATCACTGCCACATTCAGTCTTTGATGCCCCACTCCGGCCACCATTGGCACAACAGCCGAGCTCGCGCCCCCGTCCCCCTTTTTGCGCTGATACGGCCGCGACGGAGTGTGTTTTTCGCTTGTCGGCAAATCCTCAGCCATCAATCGTCGATGTTCAGCGTCCGAGACGACTTCAATTTTCTCTGCGATATTGAGTCGACTCGGATCGTTGTCGATGACAACGTCAATGAATTTTCGTGAGTCCTGGTAGATCAGAGGCTGCTGGCTGGAAGGGGATCGGTCAGATGAACTGGCGGATAACCGCCGAACCATCGTGCTAGGCGATATCTTGCTGATGCCGTTGAACTTACGCTGGGATTTAGGGGAAACGACTGTGGGCAGCGATCGCTTGAGTTTTGATGGCTTCATGGGTGCGCGCAATTTGCTCGGAGTATCGGATGTTTTGGGTTTAAATTTTGAGGATTCAGTCACATCTGGGGATCGTTTGATTTTATTTAATGTTTGGCGGGTAGAGGTTAATTCTTTCTTCTTCTTAGATGAGTAATCGATTTTAGATTTATGCAGAGAATTTGGGAGTTTTGAATTCAGCAACAATGGTGCAAAAATTGTGATCTGCGGTGATTCATAATCCAAAGAGAACTTTGAATTCGGAGACGAATCTGCTGATTTTGACATCTTGCGAACCGGCGAGTCACTGGATTCAGATTTCGATGGCGAAGACTCACAATTTGATTCGCTGTTCGGGATTGAAGACGCCCTGGAAATGGTTTCGCGAACAGCGCTCTCCAGCGACAGCTTGGTGGCTTTCTTCAGCTGACGACGAAACTGCGGCGACTCATAGTCATACTTCATTCTAGATGCTTAATCTTGCAAGTGTCCGTCAAACGCTGCAATTTAAGATAGATCATTTACAGTGGTGCCCAATAAAAATTAATTATTTGGCTTTCAAAACACAATAATTTATTAAAATCCGTTACAGCATAATGATAATAAACCATTTTAGCATAATGATAATCACCGTTTTTGACGTTCATTCTAATGCGTTACAGGCTTGCCTGTATTAACATAGGTTGGACGCTCATATTGGTGCTGGGTTTTTACAGGGAAAATCCGATTCGTCTAGAGCCGAATCGTCTAAAAACGTCTAAAACCTAATCGTCTAAAGTAAATCATCCACAGAGCCCGTTTCGTCTAAGTTTCATATTGATGCATGGAGGCCGAATCGTCTAATGTCAAATCGTCTAGAATTTTGCAGAACTGAATCGTCGACATGTAGCTAATACAAAGGGCCCGTTTCGTCTAAACTAGTTGGAATTACTTGGCGCCAGAACGATGACCGCTTTGCAGAGCAATCTTGAGCGACAAATTATTTTCCAAGTTGCAGTTAATTATGTACTTCTATCACAGGCCTTATCAACTCGATATCCTAGTTAGATGTCGAAACTAGGAAGTAAAGATTAGGATATATATTAGGATAAGAAGATATTTTCTTGAAGATTAGGCTATTAATTGCTAAATACAATGGCTGAATGAAATAATATAACTGGCATTAATTATGTGTAGTACACATGACTCGACTTGCTCAATTGCCAAAGTTATAAGCCTCCTAGTTGGATCAATAATTTTGGCCACCCTGTATGTAGCACATCACTAGTTATGTAACAAGTAGACGAAACAGCCCTACTCAATAGACGATTCAGTCCCAACATCTTTAGGCGAATCGGTTTAGACGAATCGGCCCTAAACTTGTGTTAGACAAAACGGCGCTTCTCATTAGATGATTCGACCCTAAACGCCGTTAGACGAATCGGTTTTAGACGAATCGGGCCCGACACCGTTTTTACAGCCAGATGCCCTTTCTGACACCAATCAGAAAAAATAATTACCAAAAAATAACTACCTAGCAGTAGCTACACATCTCTCTCATAATGATTGAAGGCCTCGCCGATCGAGGTCAACTTCGAATTCAATGACCGAACTCAGTGAAGACACGGCAAGTGTCACGAAGCAAAAAAACTGTTCGTTTGAAAGCGCCTTCAAACACGGAGCAATTTAATCGCTGAGAGGGAAAGTATTTTTTGGTGATACACGGATTTGTGACGCCACAGATTTAATTAGTAATAAAAGTTAAGAAATTTGAGAAAATAACCAAAAATCGAATAAATTCTAAATCAATTTAAAACACGCGTCTAACGGCGGAGATAACTTGTGCACATACCACGCCCACTTGGAATATATCTCATAATTATGACTTAAATCCTGAACTCTGACTCTTATTCTAACCCTAGCCCTGACACTAACGCAGCCGTAATCCTAATTTGCTAACCCTAATATTGGTATTTACCTTTGCGAGTTGGCTCAATCGGCGGATTGTGTGACTTCGCGCTAGGCTTGGAAGATAGACAACGGTCATTTTCAACTCTCCGGTTGACCAACTCGAGGTTAATTCGCAATGGTGGGTACCAACTCAATGATGGGTACAGATATAACGGGGTCCTAACCCTAATTTGAAAACGAAATTAATTTTCTCGCGTGATGATTGGCAGTTGCGCAATCAATCAAGCAACCAATCAAACGTTGATTAATAAAGGACTAAGACCGCCTCTAGCCGTTTCTAATTTAATCATTTATTCGTACTGTCCATACATACGACTGTCGAAGATCAATCATGTTCATTTACGTCAAATTTTCTACATTTTAAGCAACTGCAATATTAAAACGGAGCCTAACAACAATTTACGTTGGGCCCTACTATTAACTAACTGACCACCTTTTTGTCATCTATTTTGTAAATGTTTTCACGCAGGCTCAGACGTCTGCGCCAGGTTGCGTCCCGGACTCTCGAGCAGTCCGATGCCTTAACCATGTACGTGCAGCCGCGCCTCGCTGTGGTTTAGTTCATATTACTGTAACACCAAAATAATTATGTCACTGATAACGACACAGTAAACGTATACGATACCGTCAAATTTACTTTTGAAATTAAACTGTATTTAATAATAATGGCCTATATAACTTAAGCTGTAAACGAGAACTTGATTTTTCTTACAATTTAGCAAGGGCATAAAATTATAGCTCTAACTACAACTTTAAAAACAGTGAAAGGTTGTATCACACATCCATAGTTTGAAAGGATACTATTAATTAAAGAATTAGTTTCTGATGATATACAGTATTTATGAATGGGGAATGGATCCTGCAAGTTCGTTAATGTTTATGCAGCCACGAAGTGCGGTGCATGAGCCAGTTGGAATTGATTTCGAAACAACACCAAGCGGGTCGAGTCAAGGTTGAGTCTGGTATTCGGCCACGCCCACACTTGCTCTGAATTCCAAATCTGCAACTTCTAACCCTGCTCTAGCCCTAAACGAGTCAAAACTCATAAGCCATAACGGAGCTCTAACCCTAACTTGATAACCCTAATGGAGCTCTAAGCCTAACCCCTAAACTGTGCTAAACACTAAACGAGCTAGTGTGGGCGTTGCCGGATACCAGACTTAACCTTGACGCATCCCGCTTTTGGAGATGATTGATAATTAAGGACTGCGGAAGTTCGCGATGGCTTTTTCATGCAAAAAATCGCTTTTTTTATTCTAACCACTATTAATTAGTACCAAACTTAAGTAGCTAGGCTACTATAATATAACTATTACTATACACCTTTGTAATACTACACCTATTAAACATTTATTATTATTACACCTATCCATTCTTATCAATTCGCGTTTAAAAAAAAACTCTCATTAAGTGTTACTATATTTCTGTATAAGTAAGCCATTTTTATCAGGCAAAAGAAGTCTGCAGCAACTCCGTGAGCAAACACTTTGCGTGACTTTTTTAATTAAGCGCAACCTAAATTTTCTGTTTGACAGCCAATAAAAATCTTCAAACTTTCGTATCTCAGACTAACCTCAAACTACAGCCCATGAAAATTGACGAATCTAGTATACAGTTGTTTGATAGACTGTTGTGTAGAAGGGTATTAGAATATTGATCCATGTTTGGTACGGGGTATCCAAATCTGCAACCAATTTCTATTTTATCTTTTCGATCTATTAGTCTGGGAGCAAGAGGTATTTTTTCAAGAGGTACAAGGCAAGAGGTACAAGGTACAAGGCAAGAGGTACAATTTCACGACGGCTCTTAACTGCCATTCAAAAGAACTCTTAGCTTAGTCCATTTGAATTGATATGTATGTCATTTTAATTAAGATGACGTAATAGATTTCGAGCAAATAACTTTCAGTTTAATCTGAATTCAAATTAACCTCATTTCTTGTGGAAATTTAATTTAAATTTTTTACTGATAAATATTATTGTGGGTTTTTTCGAATGGCAGCCTCACGCCTCACGCCGTTAAATTCCGTTCCTTAGCAAGAACTTTGCTTAGCCGGGCGCAAAGGTATGTCTATAGAATCCACCCTAAGGCTATTACTAGTAGTCAAGTGCTGCTTTATTATGGCGCATGTAAATTTACCGTGTTTTGCCGATTAGCGAAATTTTCACGCAAAAATTTCATGTTTTACAGTATTACTCACTACGCCAATTTTTCATCTCCAAAATTTAGTTTCACTTAATTTTTGCGTTTTTGTGTACTGGTACTTCCCATTATATAGAGCTTCTGCAGCGTTATTTTTGGTGCATGTAATTTTTGCGAGTTTTGCCGATTCGTGAAATTCGCCAAAATTACATGCACGCGAAAATTTAGTGTTTGACAGTGTTTCACTACGCCGATTGATCGGATAACGTAATGATCGCTGCTCTTTTTGTAACTCCCAATTGAACAACTGGGCATTAAAAGTGATAGTCAGTTAACCGCAAATCATATAGTGGATTTAGTTGTGGCACTCAGTTGAAGACCGATGAATGTGTCTGCTGTGCATATGGTTCTTAGAGTCATTGAGTTTTCATGAACTTGTATTGTTTTCTATGAAGACAATGCTGAAGACAAGCGGAAGATGATCGAAGTGTAAAATCTTTGAATTTACCGAA
>JAQIWG010000558.1:0-32251 GCA_034695025.1 Chamaedrilus cognettii
GGAGGGGGGATCGTGGGGGAGGAAATTGCCGCCCCAATGTGATGTTTCCACTAGTAGCCTATAGACCTAGCACTAAGCCTGGCTATACCATACAGGGTACAGCTCATTTTTTATTAAACCCCAAAATGTTCGACAAACTTGCAAAAAATCTAATAACGAAAAAGACCCTATTATTTTTCAGACTAAGTTGAGTGTGATTATGTCAGATGAAGATTAATTTAGGAGAAAACGAACAGATACATATCTTCTGTTCTTTATCATTAACGCGTAGGCCTGTTGACTGTGTCCATAATTCAAAGCACGCTTTAAGCTTAACATCTGGAATTGAAGACCCCAAAGCATAGCGTACAAAGAAGCGTACCGTAGCATAGAGAAACAGAGCATAGCGAAGAAACATAGCATCACAAACTACAAAGCATAGCATGGCTAGACGCATAACATACATGATGTGTGTGTTTTTCAGAGTTTAAAGACCGCGTGTCACTGGTAACGAAGACTATTACAGCCCGGTTCAGCGGCGATAGGCTACGGCTTGACCAAGCAAAGAACCGCTCCACCTCTTTAGTTGCCTTTTACGACTCGCCCAGGGAACACCAGCCAATTCTTTGTTCCCCGGTTTGCAAGGATTTACGAAGCGTTGTGGCCGAGTGTTCTAAGTCGCGGACTTAGGATTGCGAGTGTAGCAGAGTCGGTTCGATCCCAGGTGCAAAAGATTTCGAGTCACTTCGTGCAGCAAAGGTGCTTAATTTCGTCAGCCCTGCAATAATCATCCATTAGGGTGGAGTGCAGTAGAGAAGTTGAAATTGAAGCTAGTACGCACAGGTTGTCTCTTGTTCTCGTCTTGTTCTGCTTGTTAAGCTGTGAACCTTTACAAAATCAATAAGGATATATATCATTTTTTGACATTGCGCCTGTGCACACTGTAGCATAGTGTGCACAGGCCTGCACCTAATACCATAATTGATCACTGGGTATCGTCGCGGTGCGAAGGGTAGGCCTATGTAGCAGGGGCGGTTCCAGAAATTGTAGATGGGAGGGGAATGATCTGAATTTTTCCCGCTCGGACAGAACTTGCGACGGGAGCGGATGCTGACAGAAATTTTTTACACCACAAATCCTATTCTTGTGCTCAATTTCTGGTACGGGGGGGTGAAAATTATCGGTGGCGGGGATGAGTCACTTTTCATGCAACTTTTCACCTAAATTTTCGAAGCTTTTCAACTTTTAACATAGAAAAAAATAATTCTCATGCTAGAGGAGGGATGCATTTCTGTGTTATAATGCTAAATAGTATTTAACTGTAATTGTAAAACTCGAAGCCAAACGTAATCTTCACATATCAGCTATTATAAAGTGCGTCATGCATTGTAGCCTATATGACATTGTACAGTGTACAATGTACATGTGCCACGTAGGCGACACTGGATGCCGTGCGCATACGTTATAGTCTGCTTTGAGATTGATCGCACAAAGCCCGCGCATTGTATACGTCGTTATTTTAGACGTGTCACGTTTAAATCTCATGCTTTCTTGTAGCTCAAAGACTACAACGAAACGCATTTGGATTTTTGATTTCAACCGTCCCTCAGTTTTAGGCTTATTTGCACAGAAGGCCCCGAGAGAGGATTGCCGAGGAAGGCTGCAGGCCCTGCGACCGTCTGCAGACTGCGTGATGTACAGTAACTTGCGGCTGGAAGTGCAAGTAAAACTGCTTGAATCCAGCCGGTGTGCAAATTAGCATGAGCATGGATTGGCGCAGATTTCATTCTCGCACACTACATGTATAGCGTGGTCAAGAGGTGAGGTGTATCGTATATGTATAGGCGTAGGCTTACTAGAGGCGAGGGCGGCTACAGTATGACATTGTGATGTAGAGTATAGAGGGTTTAGATGGGCCCTCTATTGAATATAGAGGGTTTAGATGGGCCCTCTATAGAATATAAAGGGTTTAGATGGACCCTCTATAGAATATAGAGGGATTGGACGAGCCCTCTTTAGAATATAGAGGGTTTAGATGGGCCCTCTATAGAATATAGAGGGTTTAGATGGGCCCTCTATAGAATATAGAGGGATTAGACGAGCCCTCTTCAGAATATAGAGGGTTTAGATGGGCCCTTTATAGAATGTAGAGGGTTTAGATGGACCTGCAACTCAATCATGTCATCTCAGTGCAAAAATACCTCCTGCCCCTATAGGGGTCATTCATACATCATAGCCTATAACGCTTGGAGGTGGTTTAGGCGGGTAAGGATTTTACTCTAACCCGTTATACGGAGTGGGGTTAGGTATAGAGGAAATGTTATATCATATTTTAAACCAAAAAAATTGACGTCAAATGACGAAAATAAGTACCCTATAATCAAACAGTAAAAAAGCAATTTTGAAATACGCGTAGTAATTTAGGCTTACTTTTAAAAGTTTTTGCTAGAGCTAATTTTAAAATGATGATTATATATTTTTTACTCTTTTTGACGGAAGTCTGAGGATGAAGGATGGTCACGACGATGAAATGTGCTTAATTTAGAAGTTTTCGCTTCTATTTAACCTCCTTCTCGAGATATAAATTTTTCTTATTTTTGACTCTGAAGGTGGCCGGTCCTGTAAACTACTCCTTTTTTTGAGAGGTATGGCCGTAGGACGATGCGATTTCTGGAAGAAAGAGGAGTAACGCTACGCCAATTGAATTAGGGTTCAAATGAACTATGCAAACACGCCCGTCCTGCCCCGTATCGCTCGCTAAACCCACTGGAGCATGCTAATCGTTCCTTTACACGCTGCATATTTTGCAGAAAGTTTTTCATGTAACTTTACATTAAATTTTGCATGCAACCGTGTTAAGGCGGACGGACGACCGTTGCCATGACAACGATTTCTTTAACTGGGTTTCATGCATGGCTTGCATGAAACCCAGTAAAGGACATTTTACATTGTAATTTTCTTAACATGGTTGCATGCAAAATTACATGTAAAATTACATGTAAAACTACATGTAAAATTACATGTAAAATTACATGTAAAATTACATGTAAAATTACATGTAAAATTACATGTAAAATTACAGGTAGAACTTCATGCACAAGATGCAGCGTGTAAAGGAGCGCTAAGAATCACTTGACGGTGAATCGTAGAGCGCCGTTGAACGCTTAAACGGCGTCCACTGACCGATGAAGTCGCGTTAAACGTGTCCGTTTAAATAATGTTTGCAAGTTTTCGTTGTTCGACGTGACGCCAAGACTTTCCCCTTTTCGTAGGGGATGCGATGCGACGGAAAGCTGCACATTGAGTCATGAAGGTCTTTTTCGACACAAAGTCAGATACAACATAATATTATAAAACAAGAGCAAGAAAAAAGTAGCAAAAAAGTGACAGAAATCAACAGCAACTTGTGCAACAAATCAGTAAAACTGTGCAACGCTAACATCATGATTTACAAACAGGTATTAGCTACTACTTAAATGGAACTACTTTAATGGATAGGAACATGTAGGGTAATTGATTTTAAGTGCGCTTACTTACTTACATCCCGGACGTCATGTTAAGATAAGCCTATAGTCTTTCAGAGATTATCATTTATCAAACTGGTTTTACCAAGTCATGCATATGTCAAATGAAGAAAACATCAAAAACTCAAAGACTTCTTGGTTTCCCAAATTGCACCTGCCTGGTGCCCATTACGAGACGGGTAGGTCCTCCCCAATGACGTCTTTCGACTCAGAAGAGGACTATGAGCTTAAGCTATAGTTCTCGGAGATGTTTCAGACGAGTTACTTCGGCGGGTTCACACGTGGATCAAAATTCGTCGTTTTGCACGGCCGAATAATTCTTGAGTCCAATATCGTCGAACTTCTGCAAGACCTCCTCGTCTTCGGGCAGAGTCTTGCGCTCAAAAAATCCACACTGGAACCAGAAGCGCAAACAAAACAATTTGCGTTGTTTAAAAACTGAAAAGCTGTAAAAATTGCAGATGCAATAATACTGTTACTGCATTAAGAACTAGTTCAAAACATGCACAAATTCTATTTTTGAAACATGAAAACTGCGATAATTATGATGATAAATTAATGCTTAATCGATTTTTAAAGTAATTGATGTCTGTTTTTCATTTAATTGATTTAATTTAAGCGATGTTTGTTTTGCGAATTTAGCAAATCCGTGAAACTCGCGAAAATGACATGCGCGAAAATAAAGCTGCAGGAGCTATTGTATAAAACGGGCATGCCTCAAAACTGCATATATTAAGTGCAGCTAAATTTCTGAGAGGCAAAACCGCCAAAAAAACATGTTGCTAGTTTCTTGTTGTTTAACGGCACATCGACATACGAGGGTCATTGTAGTGCCAGACGATGAGTATAATGCTGTCTTGTATCGCCAATTCAGATCTGCGGCGCTCAGAGATAAACCCCGGTCAGTTATCGAAGTTAGCCCTGCATCGCTGAACTGCGTCAACTGCTCATTTATCGACCCCGGAGAGACGGAGGGCCGAGATTGACTCTTGACGTCCCTGTGTATTTGCCGTGTACCTTTTAACACGTTGCCTCTCCCCCCCCCCTCCGCCACGCAGAGGCTGCACAATGGGGCTTGACTTCTAAAAATTCACCGGAGCCCATTGGGGTGGAAAACAACGTGCAGCAACAATTCATGTTTTACAGTACGGTATTTAAATCCTAGCGCACAAAAGGCTTGAAGCTGTCGTGGCAGACCTTCCAGAGCAGAGTGATGAGGATGAATAGGACGATAGACCCGGCTGAGATGCCGATAGCGATCATCCAGAACTCTATCATCAGCGGAGTCTGGCCGAGATCCAGGCCGGCAACAAACGTCTCGATCTGGCACACAGCAAAACCTAACCTGAGTTAAGATTAACCGTGATAAAAGATGCGCAGCGTTACACCAGCGTTACACCTGGCTCTTTAAACGAGAATCAGTAGAATAACTCAATCAATTGCCAATTGATTTACATGAAACTTGAAGCAATAATAAAAAGAAGATTTGAAAATATAATGAATTCATAGTTTTGTGTTCAAACTGTCCGTCATTAGCTGCTACACACGCACGAAGACGGTCACGCCATTGTTTGACTGATGCGTCACTGACGCGCTGGTCCATCTTTTCCCACTCATCCACGATGCGCTGTTATGATTAAAGGCGAACTGCAACTAAATAAATAAAAATATTTAATGAGCAGCGATACAATACCATACTACTACGACGCTAAAAGTTTCATGTAAATCGATTGGCAATTTGTTGAGTAATAATGATCATTCTACTGGTTCCGCTTTCATGAATCACTGTGTGTAGTCAATTTTCTGAATTTCATGCGTAACGCATGCCCATTTACAATTTGGGTACAATTTGCATCAAGCAATAATTTCTAGCGTTTCAGGGTCTACACCTGCTGAACTTCGTCCTGCTAGTCTTCTAGTCAACTAGTCTTTCAACTCTAGTCATTGTGCAATTGCAATTGCTCCAATTATAATTTTATATTGCATCTACCACATTGTCAGTTTATCCTTAGTGTACCAATAATACATTTTATCAACGCTGCTCGTCAGTATCACGCTTTTATTTATTACAACGCTGGCGCAATATGACCTTTCTGTGTCGAAGCGCCGTTAAACAACACTCAATCAATCAATCAACGTTACGTAACGAATTTATTGATGTCACAAATAATTGTTCAAGATTATTGTGTTTCAACACTTGCGTCATTCACTATAGTTAGTGGTGCAGTTAATTTGGCTGGCGACACCTAGCGAATGAATTTGCAATATTTCTGCACAGGACAGAAACCATTATGCATCTAAGTCAACAAGACACCAAGACAATAACAGACCGGACACCGCGCCCTGTATCTTAATAATAACGAGAGGCCGAAGTAAAACGGCGAAGATGCCCATCAGCAACTCGTTCTTTCGCCGACATCTTGAATTTAACAATCGCCCATTCTTGAGCATTGCACAAATATGGCGGAATTTTTCCCGCGTCGAGGCGCAAGCTGGTTCCCTTAGACTACTGTTTATTTCTATGGATGCACGCATATAGAAGAAGACGTCATTATTACGCTGTCTCCCTGCTGTTCGATGGCAGGTATTAACGTAACGTCACGTAGTGTAATAACGGGGGCGCAGGTATACTGGCCTAGCTGAAACTCTTTACTGTTGGTACAACGTTACGTAACGTCAGCCGACTCCCACCCACCCACATAACGTTTCGTAACGTTTTCAAGGACCCCACCCACCCACCCTCCGGCGTTACGTAATTATGCAATGGCCCCTAATTAACAATCTACCAAATATATCTATATATATATATCTATATATATATATATCTATGTATATATATATATTCTAACAGCAGCTCATTCATTGAATTCTCTGTTTCATTTAATTGAATGCATATTTGCAGAAAATCGCTTTGATTGGAGTTGTTAACAATATGCCACGCGCCCAGGAGATATTATTTAAATTTATTACGGGTGAACTACATGCATACGCATCGTCAACGTGCTCAATCAAATCTTGAAGGTTGTCCGTTGATATTAATATTTCTTCACTAGTCAATTGTTACAATATTGTACAAACGATCAGTATTTATTTTCATCGGTCAAAAAACGTAAGTGTGTCTAGAGTTCGAAGAGGAAAGTACCTTATTGAGAAAGTCGCGGATCTTGTCCGCGTCGCACGGATCAAAGATGTGCCAGATGGCGCCGATCCGCGCGCCCGGCTCAGCCAGACGAGCTGCGTCAGAGCCGGACAGCCGCGCGACCAGATCTTGCGCGGCTACAACCAGACGGCAAAGTGCTAAAACAAATGCGCCGGAAAAATAGGAGAAGAAAAATCAATTGTTCTGAGGAATAATTAAGGACAAAGGTTTTAGCCGAATTAAAGCGCATGACAAGCTGTCTACTAGAAACTACAACCATACTTTTAATATAACTCATGCCAAAAACTTATAGTGCCACACTTATTGGAATATATTACAACTTTCACTCACAAATTTAATCCACAATATAGATTATTAATATCATCGAGATAAGCTATCTGGATGATATTAAGGATCTAATCTATCTTTGTTAGTTACACTCCAAAAATGAATGACAAATCATTCACGATCAAGTATTAATTACACCACTATACTTCATGAAGTCCAGCCAAACGACTACCTTTACTCTGGTTCCCCGCGTCGTCCTTGACCTGCCCCACATACGCCAGCACGGTGTAGCAGTCCGACGCCTCGGCCCTCAGCCCCCACGACCCCCGCTCCCCCCCTGCCCCCCCCTCCTCCCCCCCCCCAGCCTCCCCCCCCAGCCCGTAAGCCGCGTCCATGCGCGGCCCCAGGTCCGGTCTGACGAAGAACTCCGGGAGGCGCGACACCAGATTAAAGGCGCCTCCCTCGCGCGCATACTCCCCCAGCGGTGTCGCAGACCGCAGGTCCTGGAAGCAGCGGGGAAGCGCATCGCGCAGCCCGTCGCCGTTATCGAGCCGTGCGGCGTCCTCTAGCCTCAGCAGGCGCGGACGGTTCTCCCCGTCCCGCGGCCGTGCGGAAATTTTCTCCAGTCCATCCCAAAAGCGCTTGAGGCGGAAGCGCCGCGTGCTTCCATCACGACAATCCACCAGATCGCGCTCGGCATGACCGAGCGCCTTGGAGAGGGTCTCCGGGCGCCAGGCCTCGGCGTCCAGACGCACCCCGCAGACCACCACCGGTCGTCGGAGGCGCCACTGGCGCTGGAAGGCGCGGAGGTTGCCAGAGTGGAGGGGATCGCGCAGTGCTAGGACCCGCCCCTCGTCCAACCAATTGTACGGTGGCGCATCGACAGAAAAGTCGGCGGCATCGGCCACGTGCAGCAGGGCGGATCTGACAGTCTCCGAGGCGGGGCTGCGGAAAATCTTCGGGGAGTAGTGTCGTAGCGCCACCTCGCATTTAACTTTTTCTCCCCCGTCGACCTCACACGCTATGACATCTCCGAGGGACGCCATCTTGCTCACTGCAGACAAAGCGATGGCTGCCGACAGCCCATTGGCTGGTTTCGTAAGCAGGTCGCGCAGCGTCGAGATCTGATTGGTCGAATCTCGGCCGTGTGTCTCTGCGGCCTCGGACAGCAGGCGGAGGGGGAAGGATCCGGCGTCCAATTGGTCCGTCTTGCTGTCGATGGCGAGGCTGTGATTCAGACCGTTCTTGCGTGGTGGAGGCAGTACCGGGGGAAAGTTAGGCAGCGTCGCGGCGTGTCTGGCACTTCGCCACTTTGTGAGCACTATGTCGAGCATGTGGACGAGATGGTGCAGTACTAGATACAAAAAACAATCGATGGGTCTTACAGCCGGATAACAATCAAACTGATAACCATGTTCACAAATTTGATACAACAAACACCCCACGTTTCCAATTGCTAATCAAAAACAATATGACTAAAATTGGATAGAAAAAAGATATAATAAGCTGCAAATATAGACTACGAATGCTGTCATAAAATTCAATCCACATCTACAGATAAGGATATAGCCACATAATTAAAAAAATAGCAACCATGAATTTTCTTTCAGGCCATGTGAATACAATACAAGAATTGAAAACAATATAAACAACAAAAATGATTGAATCATAAAAACAATTAAATAATCTCAGATAACTCAATAAACACTGAAATCAATCAGCCAATGGCGCGTGAGCACAAACCGTCGCTCGGTAGGATCTGCGCCAGCATCAGCGCGTCAGGTTTGTGCGGCTGTCGGTCTACCGTGCACGTCAGCCACTTCTTATCCGCGCGCGCGCTGCTGCACACCGCACAGTTTTCATCCGCGCACTGCCCCCCTGCCCGCCCTGCCCCTCCCGCCCCCCCTGGCCCCCCGGGGGCCTGTCGCACGGTGCGCGTGTGGTGGCAGTCAGTGCAGACGGCATAGCCGCACTTGCGACAGACGCGATGTGCGTTGAAGAGCGTCGCCTCACATACGTCGCACATTTCGCGCACGCCCTGCACTGCCCGCTTCCAGCATCGCTCCACTGCACCGCGCAACGGAAATCAATTAAATAAATCAATCAAAATTCAATTCACGTATAGCCTACTGCTGTAGAGCAACGAAGAGTATTAACAAGCAAATTATTTGTTCCCCGACTTGCAGGGTGTCCTACTCAACGGTCACCGGTGTAATGCATCTGATCAAATACTCGACACTGCAATAGAACCCCTTCCAATAAATCTAAATTAAATAATAAAAATAAAGCTAAATTTAATACTAAGACACTTCAGCAGAAGAAATCTCTGCTGAAAATAATTTTTAATACGGAGGGGTAAGCTCACATTTGCTTTTGACTCCACGAGCTCAATCTAAGAAAGGTATGTAAAAGATTTATTACAGATCTTAATTTATTAGAGAATCATGATCAAAGGCAGAATAAAAGAATCCTGAAAAGACGACCGTGTGAAGCGCTGACAGAACTCAATTATTGAACAATCTGCTTAGATGAAACTGAAACTGGAAGTGCCAATGACTATCAGGCTGTTACGTTTGATACGAGGAACCCGCCACACGCCAGAAGAGAGCAAAGTACTCAAACATTGCCTGTGACAGATTCTCACTTTTCTCATCCACCGCGGCAGCCAGGGCCTCTTCCTCCAGCCCGACCAGTCCCAGGAACTGATCCCCAACGTGTGCCAGGATGTAGCGCGCAGTCACGGCGTCCAGCGGCGCAGGGGTCACCGGGGCCAGTGGCATGAAGAGTTCAAGGTCAGCGGGGTCGGCGTCGCTCGGCTGGGAAAACCCGGCGACCGCCACGACTCGCTTGGCACTGTAGCGCAGTCTGGGGGGACAAACAATGCAGACTACTTAGTTAATTAATAAAAACGACAATTATTGTTTATTTTACTACATAAGTATTTATAAATTAAGAACTAACGAGTATCATTCAGGGATCTATTACTACTGCCAGAGTAATAGCTTGGTAATGTAGTTAATCTGAACAGGATAAGTAGCAAATTAGGCGCAATGTTAACTAGACGAGATGCAAAGTTATAGATGTTATTTATGCCAAATACGGTAAGATGTGACGAGTGTGCCATTGAATGGCTTCAGCAACATTAGCACAACCAATAAATAGCAATCAATCAATCATAAGAATACCACCATGAATAATTACGAATTACATTGAATATCGGGACTTCAAAACTTTAAATTTTGAGGGCCTTGCCTTTTAAATTTACATCAAAGAGTAAAACGATGATAAAAAATCACAAATATTTTAACATCTTCTCCAGTTATACTCTGGCCAAAAAAGAAAAGAAAAAGAAGATTAATCAATAAGTCCATGCACTGACTGTCGGAAGGCGTAGAATCGACAGAAGATATTTGCCAGATGTTTGTCCTTCTTGCCCCCCCCTGCCCCCCCAGTCCCTCCCCCTGCCCCCCGCCGCACCGCCTTGCACTCCCTGCACTTCACAAGGCGGGGGGTAGTCTCGGTGCAAGCGCCGTCCTGCAGGAAGGGCGTGAGGCGGGTGCGGTGGTCGGCGTCAGAAAGGGCATTGAGCGGGCGTGCAGACAGGGCGAGCGAGGGGTCCTCTGCACACGGCGCAACAACAAATATAAACATAACAATAAGAAAAACAATTTCACTGCCGTCATTTATTTTGATTTGTAAGAAAACGCCAACTTTTGTCTTTGACAATAGTTTTAAAAGCCACAAATTGAATCATTGGGCAATTAGATATATCGCTTGGTACCATCATTTTTTGTGCTAAAATTATTCTACATTCGGACAGTTCAAGCACCAAAATAATTCTTTGCATTTTCATAAATTTTTTCTTTAATATTCCTTTAATATGTATTTTATTCGCCAAATCAACGACAGCGCATCATCACATCAAACCCAAAAAAAAAATCTACTCTGAACCAAAAAGTCAAAGTAAATAAGTTAGACTGTACGGAAATTTTGAATTGTCACAACAATTTAAACAAACGCATTGCAACAAGCCTTAACCTACATCAAACGATAACGTCACGAATTTAGTCCTAACTCGCCTTCTAGCCACTTAAACACTTTTTACTTAACAGTTGATCCACTACCATCTTTCACAATGTCATACTTTTTCATCAGATTTTCATAGTCATCATCACCAACTAAGGAAAACAATCTTAAAGGCAATGAGTCCTTCAGATGTTGCGTGTCTCTGAAAAAATTAAGTTTTCTAATTTCAAATCTCAAACAAAGAACCTTTGTCAGACTTAAGATAAATAGAATCAATTTACTGAATGCCACAATGTCATCACCTAACTCTTGGATAAATCTTAAAATAAAAAATTTGTTTTAAAATCTGAAACATAACATACCCTGCATTTACTACATACAACACAAAAATATTTATGTTGATCGTAATGTCGCCTACCTCTAATCTTGGTTCGCTTGAGTTCCTCCATCCTGTCGGCCATCTTGGTCTGACAGTCGAACACACCCCCTGCCGGCCCCGGCCAATCAGCTCGTCCGTTATCCGTGATTGACAGCGCAGGACCAGCCAAACCCGACGACGGACTCAATGGCGGATTAGATTGGCTAGAGGGGGGCTGAGCAAAGGACGCTATTGGTTGGTGGGTGGGGCAGGAGGAGGGGCGTTGGTAAAAGGGTGGCACGGAACTCTCTGATTGATCCAATTTATCCTTGCTTCTTGCCTAGACAAAGAAATCACTTTTCATCAAAATCCAATTTTTCCTCTTTAGCGGCCTATGCCTATCGTTATCTGCTAGAACTATTTTTCAGTTAAATTGTAATCACGCCAATTTTTGAGGCCTGTTGCGCCTATATCTAACCTATCAATAACAAGATTTCACCGATCTAACCAATTCATTCGCAATAGTTGCATTTTTTCAATAATGCTCTAATTAACATTAATTTAGATTGCAGTTCAAATCTGTCACAAACATGATTTGAACAAATGAATTATATAATAATATACTCTAAAAACGTACTGGTAATATATTTCTACTGTAGGTTAAGTAATAATACCTGTCGCCTCAGTCTGGCCTTCCTTCCGCCCCCACCACCCATAGAGCCTCCCTCCCCCGCAGGACTCGCCTCACCCCCTGACGAATCGGAGCAAATGCGCTTCCCCCCACTGATCTCCGTCTCTGACTCGGATGTTCTGTTGCTATGACGACGCTTCCCCTCCAGGCGCCCGTTGATCGGGAAATCAGTCGCCTAACGGATGAGAATGAATTTAACTTTAGTTTACTTTTCTTTTTTTCAACAACAAATGCACTGTAGTTTTAGTCCATAAATTCCTCAGTTAAAGTACAATGAAGAATGGCTTATTCAGACCGAATCAAAAAGGAAGGCACACTGCTCACATAGCAGTATCAATCCATCGTGATGCATTAAACAACCACCTTGATGTCAGATAGCCGACACCGCCTAACTAAATGGCTTCAACTAGTTGTAGATTGAAGAAATAAAACCTATGCAATACCTAAATAAATTGGCATTGCATAGGTACCGGTATACAATTGTTTATTTTATTATTTCCCTAGATCCCCACAAATTGCTGTACGCATATGGCTCAATTTGCAACCAAATATAACGATGTCATTGAGGAGGTAAAATGCCACTTTAAATATTAAAAGTCAACTAGCAACAAATTTTATAGCAAACAAAAAATACCAATATCCTGCAAACAGAAACTTTGCAACGAACACCAAGCGCCAGAGTTGCTCTACTGAGACGTGTGGATCAAGAGTAACTATCAATAGATACTGTGGCAAACTGACTACAGCTATCAATAGATACTGCAACAATCAGCTTACAATAGCACGTCTGCTGTCCATCAGACCACTGCCCCTCCCACTGCCCCCGTCAATCACCCCCTCCTTGCTCCCTCCTTTGCACTCAACAACCCCGCTCCACACGCTCCCATCTTGCCCCCGATCTCCGCCATTCCCTACACCTACGACAAATCCGTTCACGACGGCATCCATCTTACCTCCGTTATTTAGTCCCCCGGGGGCCGGGGGGGCCGAAAGGGGAGCCGGAGGGGTGGAAGGGGGTGCGGGGGGGGCAGGAGCAGCGGCGGGGGTGGCGGCTGAATCCGAGTAACGCTTGAGCCAGCTCTTTTTGAGAAACTGGGTGCACTTCGGCGCAGCCGACGAATGTGTGACGACTGCGGAGATTTTTGAATTTTCAGCATTTCCGCTAGCAACACTGCTGGGTGACTGGGCAGACTCGCCCCCCGCAGCAGCGCACGGGCCCGCAAACATGGGAGTCGACGCCGGAATGGAAAAATAGGGCGCAGAGCACTGGACAGAGTTTGGCTGCTCCCCTGTCGATGGTGACAACTGATTGGCGCTCGACTGTAGGGGGTGCTCGACCCCGCCCACACCCCCCAAATCAGACATCGTTCGATTCACATCCAGAATCATCGCAACACTTCTTCCCCTACCAAAATCACTTCTAATTTTTGCCCTGCAGCCCAAATTAGCAGACTTCACATCAGTTAAAGCCTCCCCTGTTCCCGAAGATCGAAAGCTGGCACTCAGCCCCTTCCCCTCGCCGCCCGGCCTGCCTAATTCCGGCAGCTGTTGCCGCGGGGGCTCCCAAAGGGCGCCGGACGCCACGCGTCCTGGCTTCACCCTCACGACGGCGACCGGGGGGGTCTGCGTGAAACTCATCGGCCCCCCGGGAGGCAGCGCGTCCACTAGCCCCGCACCCAAGATCCTGGCAAGGCACGGCGGTCCTCTCTCATCGGATCCCGCCCTGTGTGGCGGAGCAGCCAGCATGCTTGTGTGCGACTCATTCCCCTCCATCGTCGGCCCTTCCCGGCGCAAAAACTCAACGTCCCCGTCGCCGCCACACGTTTTTCGATCGAGCGACGCTACGGAATTTCCAGCTGCGGTTTTTCCCGCAGGACTCGTAGGCGGCAGCCCGTTAGATGGAACACAGTTCGCTGCCGTGGGTGACTTCTTAGCGACCTGCGGAGACGACGATGTCGTGATGGGTGGAGGGTCCTCTTCCGACTGAAACGCCTTCTGGACGGCATGTTCGACGAACGTCTTGAAACAGTCAATGTAGCCGGAGGAGGCGACTGAGAGCAGCGAACTCGCCACAGATGCGGTGAAAGCAGAACTGGGCCCGGTGAAAGCAGAACTGGGCCCGGTAAATCCTGAATTGGGCCCGGTTAAAGCGGAATTTGACCCGGTGAAAGAGGAATTGGGACCGGTGAAAGAGGAATTGGGACCGGTGAAAGCGGAACCAGTTAAAGCACAACCGGAGCCATTGAAATTTAAACCGGGGTTGGTGAAGCAAACAGGAGGATTCACGCTGAATGGAGTCGCTACGCCGGTAGGCTTGGTGGAGGCTGGAGGACAATTCGGCGACAGGTTGGACCTTTTGGCGGTCGTGGAATCTGCTGAAGCATCAGCAGTAAGAGTCATTGAACCGTGTCTTTTGTGACCTTCAGACTTCACCAGCTGCTGCTGCTGCTGCAGTTGTTGCTGCTGCTGCTGTTGCTGCTGCGGCTGCTGGCTCAATTCATCAGCTCTTCTAATAATGCCTGAATTCCCCGACCAGCCCCCAATCACCGAACTTCCGCCTTTCGATCCAAAGGGGCCCCCGTCAGCGCCGCCCCCTCCCACCGACTCCCCTCCGGCTGCTGCAAGCGCAGCTCTCAACAATTCCTGGTTCTCAACCCCCACCACTCCTCCTTGAGCCTCCCCTCCTGTCGATTTCAAAACCAAACCTGGAGCGCAAGCCCCCAAGGTCTGCAGGAAGGTGCTCGGATTGGACGCCGCAGAATCTCTGTTAAGCAGGCTCGATTTTGAATGTGAGAATTGGTCCCTTCCCTCAAACTTTTTGGAAGGAAGCCGAGTTGGATCGGAAGTAACGGACGCCGCGACTGTGTCGACAAACACTCCGGAGACCGACGTGGTCCCGCCGCTCTGATTCGCTCTCTTCGCCACATTTTTGCTTTTTCTTTTCTGCTTCGTGTTCTGCTTAAAATCTTCCCCTAACGCCGCGACGTCTGGCGGGCAGGACGGCGTACCGTGCTGCTGTCCCACCACATGCTGCTGCCCCGCCACGCGTTGCTCCCCCGCCGCGTCCCCGCCGCACCGGCTCACTTCCTTCGCAAAAGCCGACGATACCGGCGCGCCGCCAACGCGCGTTCCATTAAAATGCGTCGACGAATCAACTTTCTCCGCCGCCGCATTTTTGGCAGCAAATGTCAAATTTCCAGCGTGCATGAGGAGCGTGGCGTCGGTGATGAGTTGGTGGAACTGGGTGGGGGTCATGCCCCCTGGCGCCCCCTTGAGTCCGTACTGCGCCTGCAGCAACGCGCGGAACTGCTCCGCCTCAGCGAGGCTTCTTGCAGGGGTGACCAACCCCTCCGGACCCCTCGGCCTCGCCTCCGCCTTGGCCCCCCCCACACTGCTGCGTGGGGATTCCGCCCGACTCGCCTCCGCGCCGTCGCTGCGTCTCTCGGGCGTCGTGATTCGCCGGCGCTGAAGGCCGTCCCTAGACGCTGCTGGGGACCGACCGTCGGACTGCGGGGTTCTGCGGCGTTCTTCTTCGGCAGCGCTGGCACGCGATATCAGATCGGGGGGGAAGGGAATGTAGCGGGGGAGGAAGGGAGAGGGTTGTTGGGAAGGAGGGGTAAAGGGGGATGGTTGTTGGGATGGAGGGGTGAAGGGGGAGGGTGGGTGTGGAACCTGAGCCCCTTGGGTTATCTGGTGTGCGTTGGGGGCTGCGGCTCCTGGATGGGGGAGTGGCGCAGGGGCTCCAGATTGAATCAGGGGGGCAGAGGCCCCCGGCGGTGTGATGACCGAGCCGAGAATCGATGGTATCTGAACATCGCACAATCACTCACGCATTCAAGTTTATTCTACTTCATTAAATTTAATACTTTTCTGCTCTATTTCGTGCATGACACGGCACACACTTGTTACAGAGGGTCTTTCATCTATATTGAGGTTGATAACAAACATTATTCTTCTACTAAAGTTCGTTAAAGGTTAGAATTGACTCAAATATTTACTATTATGTCTACTATTTACTTTATTATGTCTACAGAGACCATGACAACTAGGCCTAAGCGCGTTACACGTGTATCACAATTTATGATTCCCTGTTGTTTGCTGACGTCAAGGGGGTAAAGGCCCAGGTAAAATTAATTTATAGCAGGGAGACAGACCGTGTGATTGGCACTGGACGGCCCCAGCAGGCTCGCCCTAAAGTGGCGTTCCAATGCCGCGTTCATCTCCCCCCGGCTTGCTTCCGTAGCTCCTCCCTTAGATTCAGCCCCCCCAATGGGGGTTCTCAAAGTGTCGACGTTCCCTCTCGGCAGAGAGTTGGGCCGCTCCGTTCGATCGGTGCCACCTGAGTGGTGGGGAGCGGGGTGTGCTCTCTGCCCCTCGCTGCTGCCATGGAAACCAGTCGACGACATCCTGTTAAAGAACCGAAGGATAATAATTATCGCGTGGATAATTTGTTATTTTACACAAAAATAAGTATATGTAAACAAAAAGACAATTAATTTAAGTACAACAAACACTCAAACGAATTTAAAGTCTGTTTCGACATACAAAGGCATCATTGAAGAACTAACAAATCAGAGCAAAACCATGATTTAAAGTCTGTGGGTGCAATCTCATGATGGCAGTCCCTAAAATGGTCATAGCTACTCCTAGCAACAATAAAAACCATAAATAAATAAATAAAGAAAGCGAATTAAAAAGCTATAATTTTTTTTTAATCACGTGCCAAGCTTCTACATTTATTGGAATTGTCTCAAGAAGTTGATATGAGGGAGCTATATATGCACAAAACACAAAGTTGATATGACGGAGCTATATATGCACAAAACACAAAGTTGATATGAGGGAGCTATATATGCACAAAACACAAAGTTGATATGAGGGAGCTCTATATGCACAAAACACAAAGTTACGTGCAATCTAGCACAATATTACCCATCATCCAGAGTGCCAAGTTCCCCCCACCTATCAGAGCTTGAGCTGACAGCATTATTCGACGTTTTTCCCCCGTGAGATGCTAAACCTTCCCTCCGCGCGAAGCTTGCTTCAGTTCTCTTCTCCTCGCAACTCTTTGATTCTCGCCGTAAACTGATAAGTGTGTCGTCGCGAGATGCTTTACCCTGCTGCTGCTGCTGAATTTGCTGCAACTGCTGCAGCTGGTGCTGCTGAAGCAGCTGCTGCTGCAGACTGTGCATTCCGTCCTCCTAAAATTGAAAGGTTTTGTTAAAAAACTTAGCTTCATTAATATCAATCAATAGATATTTTATTAAACTAAATATCTACTTCAAATATTTGCTACGGTATAAATCTAAAATTCTTGCGTGAATCCCACGTTTTGATAATAATTATATTAAATTATTTACATGTGAAACATTTCAGCATAAAAAAGAAGAAAATCTAATTGGCTCTAAATATAACTATCAATAGACACGAGTAAATAACTGACCGCATTGATCTCAATAATAATGATGAGATTACGCTAAATAATTACAGCAACTGCGCCAACCCATCAAAACCCAACGACCCAATAGCAAAGCCCTATTTCCATATTCGCCGACACCTGGTAATATTTCCGGAAAAGCTCCGCCGCTGCAATCGGATTGACACCCACCGCCAGCCCTCCGAGCAGATGCGCCGGGAAATTCCCCGCCATCATTGGGAGCGCGGCCGCTACGCCGCCGCCTCCCATGTGCTGCTGCAGCTGCTGAATCTGCTGCAGCTGCTGCAGCTGCTGCAGCTGCAGCGCGGCCGCCTGACTGCGAACCATCGCCTGGAAGGCCCCCGGATCCACCCCTCCCGCCGTTGGCAACGAATACGTCGTCGCCAGCGGCAACCGCTGCTCCACCAATCGGGGCATGACCTGCAGCCGCGGAGCCATCTGATTGGCCGACGCAGCGGAAGCGGGCGGTGACAACTTCTGCGGAGATGAAATCGGCTTTTTGAGCGACGACGACATCGCCGGGTAGCGATCGGAGAGGGGCGCCGTCGTCACGGCAACCGACTTCTGACCGTGGTGGTTACTCCTGGAGGAAGAACTCTTTCCGGGCGGACTCGAAAAATCCAGCGACAATCGCCCAGAATCAAACTGCCGAGTATCGACACTGAAACTGGCGGAGGTCACCGTGGTCCGCAGATCAAGCGAACCCGCCCCTAAATCGTTTGCTTTCGATTTCGCACCGCTGGAATTTGCGAGGAAATGATGGGTTGTCAGATTGTTCGCGGACCACATCCGCGGATTGATCAAATTCAATCGTAAGTCACTCGGACGCAAATCGACATTCGACGTTGAGTAATCGCCGCGAGACGCTTCTAACCGCGCCATGACGTGTGACTCAAAAGGCGCAGAAACCGCCGCGCCGTCGGTCTTGACGCCATTGCGCAGCGCATTGACGATGACGCTCGACTCAGTCTGGTTGACTCGCTCAATTTCGCGTCTCGCATCACTCTCCTGTCGCCCACTACTCCCACCACACACCGACTCCCCCGCCACACAGCGCACACGCGCATCGTTCTCCCTCGCCCTCACTTCCCCTGCCAACGAATCGCGCGATTGATTACTCCCAGGGTTTTCCCCGACGCCTAACCGAAGATTCGCAACCCCGGGGGACGACCCTCGCCGAGCGTCTAAACCTTGACCCTCGCTGCGCTCCGCCACAGCGCGCTCCACCATCTGTGCGAGCAGGGCGTTGAACCCCTCCGTGCCCCCCCGCGCGAGGGGCAGGGCGGGCTCCCCCCCCTGCGCGGTGCTGCCTAGGCGCAGGCGTTGAGTGTGGATGAACTGGTCCGTGAGGGGCTGGTTCAGGTCGATGGCGTTTCCGTCGCCCATCTCAAACTTGGCGTATCGCCCCGCCGCGCAGGAGTTGAGCCGCGCTGGCTTGGACGCCCTCCGGTCGTTGAGCCTGTCGTCAGGATGATTTCCGCTATGTGCGGAATCGCAACGCTTGTGTTCCTGGTCACGCCGGATGTCACTCCTGTTGGTAGCCTCCGAGGACTTGGAGTCAGGCCGGATATCCCTCCGGTCGGTAGCCTCCGAAGACTTGGAGTCAGGCTGGATGTTTCCCCAGTTAGTAACCTCTGAAGACTTGGAGTCTGGCCGAATATCTCTCGGATCGGTAGCCTCCGAAGACTTGGAGTCAGGCCGGATGTTCCTCCAGTTAGTAACCTCCGGAGACCTGGAAAAGCACGAGATAGCACTCAAGTCATGCCCCGGTTTAGGCTCGTCAAAGATTTTTAGTAGCGATTCGTCGGAATTGCTTGCCGAGGCGCAGTTTGTTAAACGAGAGCTTTCGCAAATTGGTCGACAGCTAGGTACCAATATTTCACTTTTAACTAATGACTTGCTGTTTGTGAGCACTTCTGGCTTAACAGTCACATCGCTCAGAGCCACCGATGATTTTGTGTCATCTACCGGGCTGTTCTCAACCAAAGAAACATCAATCACCTGAGATTTACAGTCCTCTACAAAACTGTCCCTCTCTGGTTTGTCGGTTAACGATTTAGCGTCAGCCAATACGCTGTCACACGCAGAAATATCACGGATCAGCGTACATTTGGAATCGTCCAACAAGCTAACGCATGCAACAGCCGGACTAGTCTGTCCGCAACTCAAAACCGGACTCACAGTGGGTTTGTTATCGTGATGACTAACACTCCCACTCGGCTCACCCTTCACAGAACTGTTCAATTTCCGTCGCACAGACCCCTTCGTCTCACTCGACGTTCTCCTCGTGGCAGCAGCGACGCCCTTTTTCGCAGACGACAAGAAAGCATTCGGCAACGAATTGATCTCGTCCGCGTCAAATTCAAATTCCGAATAGTTCTTGGTCGTCGATTTAGAATCGACGATCGATTCCGAACTGGTCGGCCCACCGACGGCCTTAGACTCAAAGAATATCCTCTGAGAGGGGGGCCTCCTTGGTGCAGCGCACCCCTCCAAATCAGCACTAGATTCCGACTTCAAACTTCGCGATTTATTTCCGGAGTTTTGCGGAATCCGCTTGTTTCGTATCGCGTCAAGATTTGTGGTGGTCGATATACTAACGGCGAGGGAGGGAGTCTCATCAGGGCGGGGTAAGGAATTCCGACTGTCCTCCTCGGAGCTCTCGTCCGATGTTTCCGATTCGCTGCTCGCCTCAGCGCGCGTACTTTTTCCCACCGCCGATCTCAGGCGGGGCGATTTCTCCGGTCGCCGCGGCAACGTGGGGGGCGCGGATTCGGAGCATGTCAACACCGGGGCACGACCCCCACCCACCGAGCTGCCTGTGCCCCGAGAAGTTTTGCGCCGAATGGGGGGAGGCTCGGGGGATTGTCGATGAACTGACGGGGGGGAGTCTTCCCTGGCGCGCTTGAGGTTGCGCTTAGCGGAGAGGGGCTTGTTAGGTGAGGAATCAATCACCGACGGACTGGATGAATCTGTACAACAAACATTACTTTATAAAGAGAAATAAATCGAATAGAACACAATTGTGACTAGCGGTGTTTCAAATTGCAACTATTGCTAAACAATTTTATCATCGTATTGTCAAAAATTCAAGAACAGCCGATCATAATTATACTACATAGAAATCAATTATACACGATATAACAAAGAAGATTACCAAACCAGACATTTTGAATACAGTCACACTCGTTAGCTGCTACAACTAAATTGGAGTCAAATACTGCTTTTGAAGCATAGGAAACGATTTATTAATTATACTTACTTGTTCACTAGTGTATCATTGTAGTGTCATAGAAGGACAAGTGTCGAAGCAAAGATCTAAGAAAACGGTTAAGTGTCATATGTATAATGGACATGGTGAAGAAAGGGAGACTGAGGTGGTTTGGACATGTGGAACGCATGAATGAGGTAGACTGGGTATCCGCATGCCGATATATTAAGGCGGAAGGGATCATCGGAAGAGGGACGGGGAAGAAAACACGGAAAGAGGCGGTAGAGAACGATATGAAGGAGCGAGGCATGAATAGAGAGATGGCAAAGAATCGAGAGTTGTGGGGTCATCGTGAGAAACGTCCAACCTGTGTTGACACGGAAAAGTGGACGTAAAACGTAAATGATGATGATGATGAGTTTATATTTTATATTTTCATTGCATTAATTTAGCAACATTAAAGATGTGTATGGTGTAAAGTTGCTATGACGAACCTACTAAAGATCAGTGATACTATGATTCAATAACAAAAAACAAGCGGATACTAAATATTTTATCATTTATAGCAATCTTCAAAATGGGACCAAACAGAAAAGTTTCTTTTTACAACTCGACTCCGCACCTGAGTGGCACTAAATTACATATGCGGGCAACTACTAATCAAAAATTCTCCATTAATTTTACCAACCGTCCGATGATGGAATAGCTTGACGCTTGTCGGCACAAGTCAAGGCTGAGCTCAAGGCCGCAGGAGAATTCAAGGTCGTGGCAGAGTTCAGGGTCGTAGCAGAGTTCAAGGTCAATGCGACCTCTGGCAGATTTTTCACCAACGAATCGCGCTTTACAGAACGAGCTGCCTTAGCCAAACTCCGCCCCTGTAATGGTACAGAACTTGGTAAAGCCCGACTTTTAAATGGCAAAGAACTTTCTTAAACGCCTGCCCTAAAATGGCACAGAACTTTCCGAGTTGGAACTTCAAGCAGAGAATTTGAAGAGAAAATAATGAGAGAATCTGAAAAGAGAAATTTGTCTAATTTAAGTTTAAAAAAATTAATCATCTTCATTATTGTCAGCTACAGAAATCTTATCAATACAAAAAACTTTAAAAGCAACATTGGAATATAAATTGATTTTTTGGTCTAATTTGCATAAAACAACATTGTCGTTAAAACGTAAAATTTGAAAAGAAAAAATTAATCGTCCACTTTTTTTGGATGTACAATAAATAAATATAATAATAAAATAATAAAAATAAATAAAAATAAATAAATGTACAGTAAATACAAATAAAACAATAAATATTATTATCAATGATCAACTCATTACTGATGGAAAGTTTGAGGATAAGATTATGGGCGCAGCAGACGACTCACGGCGGAGGGGGGAGTGGTCGTGGAAGGGGGGGTGGTGTCGCCCCTCTGGTCCCCCTTGCAGCGCCGCGTGCGACAGAGCCTTGCGCTCGGCTCCTCTCCCTGCAGGATCGACTCGATCACTGCAAAGGAATTAAAGATAATGCAAATACATTTACTACAAACAACACCGGTACTAATTACTTAGTCTATCAACAGTAGCTAGAGGAAGAAACTATCCGGTCGCATGACTTTGTCATTGTATGCACATATTGGCTGCACTGCTGGGTCTCTTCAGCTTCTTTTTTTGCTGTTTAGGAACCGTGTGTAGCACTAATATAATATATACAATAATACGCGCAATACTAGCAATAGCAGACGATAGCTAGGATGAAAACAGGCGTTAACACTTGCGAATTTATCTTCGTCAACAGCCTCCAAATATTGCAGACAGCGTGATAGGGGGCGTAAGTCCCCTTAAAATCCTCGATCTTTTCCACAATCCATCATTAGTTCAGCACTGTAAACCTTCCCATTCCTCTTCCCATCATCAGTCTACAGCCTGCCCAAGTCTCCAATGAGCTCTGTCTACTGCCAGCTTCTCTCTAAACCCCTTTTGGCAAATATCTCACGTTGCTGCAGCCCAGGACTTGTGTCTAGCGCCGCTTTCTTCTTATCCCGTCACGTGACTCCACAGCTCCGGGACCTATTTCCAGTGCGCGTCCCGTCCTCTCTCACTCTTTGCAGGAGAGTGAGAGAAAAGGATCTTCCCTCCCTCTTTCCAGAAGAGTCCGGACTGCTCCGGACGTTCGGGATTCAAGGAAGCAGCATGCATGGCCGTCCAACGCTTCTCAACATCGAAGGGCAAAACTTGACTTAAATAAATAAATGAAAGAAAAGGGGAAGGGTCCCACTGATGTTCTTAATATTGCATGCGCTCAGTATTGGTGGGGTGTCCTAACAATCGTTTTAAAATAATCGGCTAAACCTGCTCAAACCTCCCCATATAAAAGAGGGTATCGGTTGCCGTGGGGTGCAAAATAACAGCCCTTCATTCCTTGTCACTGTCCGCTCTGCGCTGCTGTGTAATACCGACTAGGTTGCGTTGCAGGAAGGGGTGAGCGGGAGCCCCCCCCCCTCCGTTGTACTACTACCCCTCCTCCTCACAACTGCAGTGCAAGGCCTAAACCCGCTTGCTCGTGGAGCTAGGCTGTTCGCTGCAGTCCACACTCGGCCCGTAGCTTCTGCTGTGAGAGCCTGGATGCTCTAGGCTGCATGAATATATAACATCCAGAACAAGGGATGTTAGGAGGAGACGGAGCCCCACGGGAGATAATACTGATCAAAACGTATCACTGCAAACTATATGACTTTTTTTTACAAAAAAACCATACTTTTTCTGGGAGTGTTTCATGATATACATTGCATTTTTGTAAACTCATAGCAGGTAATTTAACTAGATCATTGAGGGTTTAATTCAGCATTTGCATTCAACTTGGCACGTTTGACTGGAATGCCATTTCTATTGACAATGCACGACGCACAGTCGTGTTCCAACGTGATTGGCGTCAGCCTGGTTTAGCGGTGACGCATGCGCAACGTCTGCCAATGGCACACTGTTGGCCAGCGCACGGTCAGAGACAATATTGATCAATAGCAACTCATTGCTAGTCTGCTAGTTCACAACCACATTATAATGATACCTAACATGCACCCCTCCCCCATTCATCTACAGTCCCCCTATCCCCACAACTTGCACCATTTTAATCTTAGACGAAAATGATAACAAATTCAAAGCTAAACTCAGTAATTAGTAAGTTTGATACTTTTGATCCCTCCATTCATCCTTCATTGATTGAACTTGGAAGCCAGAGAAATCAACATAGGCAACTAATATACTTTGCAGAGTTATCACCTTTCCTACAAAACAGCAGAAATGGGAGATTATAATCGTTGTATCCTTTAGATCACAAGGATCGTTCACATTCTAAAACCTTTCACTCTAAATGTTATAACATGCATATAAACGCAACCCATTTGTATAATTATGATCTCAGATTTCTCTGCAACTTCACAATAATATTTGTCCCAGTGTGTCCCCGCTCTGACTCCAAACAAAACGCACCGTGTGTCACGGCGCTGATTCTCTGACACACAGACATACAGGTAGGCCTACTGTAACACACAACGCTCCTACAGCTGCACAGCGTCTTACAAGGCGAGTCATCACGATCAATACTGGCGCCTAGACTCCCTCCCCTTCCACCTCACTCCCACCCCCATCTACCACCCCCTTCTACCACCCCCTCCCACCATCCCACCCTCAGATGTTTAATGGTTATTGGCGTCATTCAACGTCACTCAGCCCCCCTCAAATAGCTCTTCTTGATCCACCCTCTCCCCTGCGCTGTTGTCAGCCATATATGGGGTTTGTGCCTCTCGTCCGACACAAAGCCCCTACTCCCATCCCCCCCCCTCCCGTTTATCCGCGATCACTAAACAATTGGAGTACTTCGAAAAACGTGAGACCAGTGCTTCTGAAATAGCCAATAAAGTACTCCAACATAATACTTTACATCCACCCCCCACACCCGCTACAGACTTTCATTGAAACAAACTCCTTCGAAACCAGCGCCTTCTAATTTTAGCCCCTTCAATATTTCGTTACACATCGCAATCACGGATAGATCCCCCGCCCCCGCCCTCGGCTCGCTTTGTTTGACCCGACGCCACCGCGCATCAATAATGCTGAACAAACCTCGATATCAGCTGCAGGCCTAGCGCATTGATACTCTCCCCACGACATAGTCTCACCTCTATTTTACACGCACCCCCCATACCCATAACATGCAACTCACCCACCTCACATCGTCCCCCCCTCCCTGCCCTACAAAGCCGACCAAACTACAACCTCCCCTCGCACGCACTCAGAGCCTAGTCCCCCCCTCCTGCGCTACAAAGCCAGACCAAACTACAACCCCCCCCTCGCACGCACTCAGAGCCTAGTCCCCACCCCTGTTGCGCTACAAAGCCAGACCAAACTACAAACCCCCCCCTCGCACGCACTCTGAACACATAAGTCTCCCACCCTCGTGAGAACGACCCATTATTACTGATTATACCTTACTTCAGGGCCGCACTAGGTCCTGCAGGCCTAACTGTACCTTACTTTAGGGCCGCACTGAGCCCTACACGCTTGCACCTTACTTCAGGGCCGCACTGCGCCCTGCAGGCCTAACTCTTGACCTACATGTGTATCTACTGGAGGGGGGTACTACATAGGGAGTTTGGGAGGGGGAGGGTAGTAAAGGGGTTGAGATCGGAGGCAGTAATAAGTAGAGGTAAAACTGATATTGTCGTTGAACCAACGCACTCGCACAATGTGATACAGCAAACCACTGAACTTGCAGCTCACTGCAGGCCTAGGCCTGCATCATACAATATTCATACATGGTACACACACACTGCAGGTCTACTTGGTACACACGTAGGTCAGTTGACAAAACACGCATTGCGCTGGACGCATAAACCAAACTGAGCGTTATAATATAGCAAGTAGAAATGGCATTTGTTTACAGATCTCATTTTCTATAAAATTCCGCTTGGAATACAAGCTGTAAGTTAATTAGGATAAGAAAGGCATTTGCTCTGAAAGGTTATAGGGTATTTAGACACACTACAACAGAGCTGATTGCTGTAGACCAGGGGCTACTGCGCTCTGTCTCCATCACTCTGAACAAGCTCAAACAGGAGACTAATCAACTAACTTATCAGAATTATTATCTTGCTTGCTGTACATTTAGGCTGGACCATTACAATCTAGTATCGTTGATATGGTGATATACGCCTACTTCTCTCACTGCGCGCATTTATAAGGCAACCAGTACTATTCAACCTCCAGCAGCGCAGTAAGGAACTTTGCAACACTGGCACTGTCGTGTAGCCTATTATAATAGACACTGCCAGAATTAAATTTGACAACAATCTAAAACCGGATCTGAAAACTACAGCCGGCGTCGGCCAAGAGAGCTCATTAGCAACACAGCTCCCAGCCAAGAGGTCACCCCAGGCCATAATCCTATATCGATCCTCTTGATATAGATCATAGTTACCATTTGGTTGCGTACATAAAGTCTACTAATAGCTTACACATTCATGATGGGTCCAAACTTCGCCTTGGTTCCTCCTTTTACCAAACGCCGCCGACAACTCACAAAAATCACAAATTCGCTTTAAAGCGCACCGCACGCTGTTTTCCCCTTCACATTTAAGGCATCGTAAATGTTGAAACTAACGCAAAACGGATACATTAACAAGAAAAGTGTTAAATTCGGCATCAAGACTTAACGCTTCAAGTCTATAGAAACATTTTCATGTAGCCAACATTCTACAGCCGACATTGGGCAAGGTTAAGTCTTCTGTTTGTAGCCTTCACCAAGAAATCTAAGCATAGGAAGTTTTCGCAAAGATTTGACACGGATTTATCTTAACACATTTTTGAGAAATGTCAAACGTTTGAAAAAGAAGAAAAACGCATGGCAAAACATCTTTAAAACTGGAGTTTTGAAATTTGAATTGAAATTACCTGCGTAAGTTGCGACCCCGTACATAGACATAGAGGGTCCAGAGTTCAATTTAGGACGCTCTAGGCCAGCCCTTGTCAAATCCAAAAACCTAATAGAAATAAATATAGGTTTTGAAAAGTAAATATATCGAGCGGCATGAAAAGCGGGGTAGGCTAATCAGAAATATCTCAAATATGTCACTACAAATTTAACCCAACATTGGGTACAACCCTTACAAAACATCTGCCAGCCAAAACGCTACCAGAGCAACTCCAAATTTTCTTCTAGGCCTACTTTACAACAAACTCCTACCCAACATAGAAAAGACTTGTGTCGAACACTTACCGTTAAATCCTATCCAACAGCGTGCTCTATCCAACGCCCTTAAAATCTAACCTTAAAACAATTAACCAGGAAATCAATCATTAAAACGCAGAGCCTCCTAGTTGTCCGTTGTATTGTGCATATCTGACGCACGCTATACTTGCGAGCAGCCACGCTGTGTACAATATTGCAAGCAAGGCGCGCGGCACTGGCTGGCAGCCCACTCAACCCTATCGCCGCCTAGGCGGCTGGCCGCCCAGCCGGCCGGACGGCCAGACAGCAGGCGCATTATTTGATATTGCGCCGCAGTGCAGCTAATAGCGCAGGCCAGACAAAGTCTAGGCGGATAGGGGAGGGAGGGAGCGCTCCTGTGCGACTTCAGAAAAGGGGGCGTCTGCGATAATTATCGTCAATTTTCGCCCCATACATTTTCGCCAATCTATACGCTGTGAAATTAGAGCAAAATAAATTTTCACGCATAATAAACATTTTTTTTTAATTTTTTTTATATCACGGAAAACAATGTTTTATTCTTGTGTGGCCTCATATTGTATACTTCAGGTCGAACTAGATACAGAACTAACATCATTTATATAACAATGTCCATGTAGTTGTGTCAAAAACAAACTCATAAAATTCAAAAAACTATTATTCTTTAAAACTACAAACACAATCTTTTCTAATTCATGCGATGTGCCACTTCCAGAACAAAATAAAACGACTTATTTCAGAACTAAAGCCTATGTCAAAAGTGACGTCAATGATTTTCTTGATGGTTCAAATAAAGAACAAATGTAGAACATCACTGTGTAACTTTCACCCTGTTTACACGTTTCTATTGTTGTCGTTCAGATTATCTACCACTCGGCTCAGGGGCCGTAGTCACCACAGTCGCGACTGCCTAGCTCGAGCGAGTTTTGAGGTGGCTCCAGCTAAATCGCCAATGCCGTGTGCCGCGACTGTGGTGATTACGGCCCCAGGGGCAGCAGATTTGCTGTCTAACATAAAATGAAAAACTCCATTACTGACTTATTAATTACAAATAAATGCAACAGTCTACTACTGACATTATAAGCAGTAGTAAGTTCCACTATTCCACTATGCGCCGTAGTAACAGGGATCAGTCCCCCTGGCACCACCCCACGCCTCTGTTGCCAGCCACAAGCGAGGCTTTCACTGCAGCCTCGTTCCATATTATAGCAATAACATTTCGAGTTTCGAGCTAGTCCAATAGCCAGACGAGAGGGCTTACACCCTCCTTCAGTACCCTCCCTCCCCCCTCCCCCCCCCCCGGAACCACTCACCGCAGCTAACTACGCGAGATCGACCCCCTCCCCACTCCCCCCCCCACTCCCCAACCAGTTCTACCCCTGGCCTCAATAAAGCGGGCGCCGTCGCAGTTTCACGATTGGGTGACACGAAACCATCATGACTCCGCATTATTATCGTGCTTAAAACCATCACACAGACACCAGATAAAAACTCAATTTTTTATTCCACTTGGCACATTGACGACACTTCTGAATAGAAGTAAAGCCGAATGCTGCGTGTAGTCCGTGTACTGGCGGCAGCGGTAAGCTTGTTGATGGAAAACCGTGACACATTAGGTTTCGCAGAGAGAGAACCGTCGTGGTGGCATTCGGCCAAACATTACCTATCCGTTATTCACAAAAGCGTGCAGCGAAAAAATCTCTACAAAAATTAGAGCAAAATAAAGTGATCATCATGAAACATCAATCGTGTGTCACTACACCGCCACAATCACTATAGCTTGATTCAAGCCATCTGCGTTTTACAACCTTCTACCACCTTTACAGCGATATCGGTCCACTCGATAGAATATTATGCCCCCTGCAGGCTGGAGAAAAAAGAATTGGCTTGCAGCCCAGAGCTCCCCGGTCGAGTCGAGTCGTAAAAAGCGACTAGATAAGGGGGAGTGGTACTGCCGACTCTCTTGCACAGAACTGGACTGTATAGTCTTTCTGCAACACACTAAACTACAAAAAATACAAAAAATAAGAATTATATTATGCTTATTTTTCGATCGACAGGCGTGGTGGTTTTCTACCAAATTTGAAAGGGCAATGCAAGGCCATGTGCCCCTGCGACCATCCTTCAGTAGCAGGTCCACTGGCCTCACGGCGCGGCCGTGCACACAGTGCACACGCATCGATCGTAACCCGCGGCAGCAGCCCCTTCCCCCCTCGCCCCCCCCCCCTAACCCAATACGCCGCCGTGGCCGCGGTATGTAGACCACGCTCCGAGCTAGACTAGGCGCACTGCAAAGCGGCGCAAAGGGGGGAAGGAGTAAATAGAAGCGGTTCGGGGAGGTGGGGGGGGAAGGTTGCCACGTTAACTAACCGCGCTAGTAAACAAGAGGATCAACCGATAGACCCACACCGTGCAAGGAAATATGAGCTGGGGGGAGTCTCGGGCAGAATTTGAATAAATTAAGGAAGTAAGCTAATGGTAACGATTTAGTTGAGGATGCGGCATAATGCCTGCTTGTGCATACGTGGCCGCCAAAACAGTCCGTTAACAATTTGGCATTAGCTACAAAGTTCTGCAGTTACTTTTCGTAATACACTGAGAAGTGATCGTTAAAAGAAGACACCACGGATCCCTGCTTAGCAGTTACATAACGCAAAACGGATCGAAAGAGACTGGAAGGCTGCTATTGAGCTGTAGTCCTACATCGACTGTGGTGGGGTACTGGGTGAGTCTGGTTAATGAGAACCATGCAGCGTGTTCCTGGCCCGACGTACACTCAAACCAGCTCCAGTTACACCCAGCCCCATCCTATTTCTCCTTCCTCTAAACTTTGTCTTCCCTCCATAGAGCCAGCAGCAACAAGCCAAACAGACTGCTAAACATTCTGGAGCGTTCGGACCGTGTGCGGTGTGCTGAGGCCTAACAGACAGCGAGCCCAGTCAGCCAGCCCAAGCGAGACTATCTTACAGCAGCAATCTTTTCGAAATGGAAGGGGAGGGCCCGGAGGGGCAGGGGCGTGAGATTGGATCACGCGTTGCACTGTATAGAAAATGATACCACCAACCAAACGCTGCTGCAAGTAAGTTAAATCTCTACAAATTAGATTCACCAAGTTCTCAGGTCGACGCCGATCGCCTACTCTTAAGTGAGTCCACGTGACAACATGGATGTGTTGCCTCACTCCATTCCAACAACAGATCCCGAGTCAGAAGATAGAGGTATCGTTTTCTACAGAGCTATTAAATTATTCGAGTACTACTTTCATTCAGTGCTCTTTCAATGATAGGTCTTTGGTGTCTAAATCTTTCACTACTCATTTCATATAGTATATTCAAAATATTGCTTAGGGTTGTAATAAATGAGGGAGCCAAAGTTACATCAGTCCACTACTCCTTACACCACGGTCGTAAGGCCTGCATGTGGGTCTCGTAGGCCTGCCACAGTCCGCCACGACCTTCGGCGAGTTTGTTCCGCCAGACACAGTCTCAGCCTTCCAGCAAGTGTGTTGGGGGAGGGGGGGGGGAAGGGAAGAATTGTCGGCGCAATGAGCCTGCTTACAGGAGGAGGGTTGCTTAAGTTCGCACCGCTGCGACTTGTTAATAACTCGGCTGCAGCCCAGCGGCCACAGCGGCCATAGACCTACGTACAGCGGTATCTGATAGCCATGAGCCGCCGCGGTATCACAGCGCTGGGCAGCAGGCTGTACGCTGTAGTGCTGCACGACCGGCAACAAAGACGTGGTGTCAACAAAGACACGAACGAAGATTGAGGCTATGTCTGGGGGAGGGGCTATGCAGACCTGGGGCGGATCTATATGTGGGAGCGGGTGTATTCCTGGGGGCCGGTCGCCGACATGACATTGTGTTCCCTATATTCCGGATATATGTGTGTTCTGTATACATGTGCCAGTCATTACCTACCAATATGTGTTACACCTCAATGCCAGAAATAACAGCGCCTATATTATTTTCAGTAATCCGATATCACCATGTTGTGTACCCTTGGGCAGAATAACGTTTCCTGCGCTATAAGCCCATATGTCGTGAAAATATCATTAAATTTATCCTCAAAAAAAACCCAACTATCTTTATGTCACAGCATAATTTGACTCCAATGAGAAGTTGGGAGTACCTCTACACCACCTCTCACACCCTACACCACCTCTCACACCCTACACCAGCCATAAAAATGCAATGTTGCAGCCTCAACAATCTCTCATAAGTCGATTGGTTCTTCTAACTTCTGCACACACTGCAAAGCAGCGAGAGGGGTTTATTAGCAGAGTGCTGCGTGCTGCATCGATATGGAATTCAATAGAACATCAATGAATTCCAGTCAACCAAATGCAATCCGATACCAAACGAGACCTTGTGCCCAGACTTGCATAGCGACCGACACAGCATGCTACCGCTGAAATCGATTTGCACCTAACCCCCAAGCTGTCAATTACACCAGGCAATAAAGGTATAAACCACGTCACCGATTACTTCCATTGCCCTTGTTACACAGTAAACAGTTCTAAAACAATGATCGATGCTAATTTTAATGTAATGTAGGTGTACGTGTACAATATACAGACTGAAGCTAAAGCCATTTTAGTCGCATTGTCGTTGTCATTTTTCGTCACATTGTCGGATTAGTTTTTAGGTAAAAGGGGAAAAAGGCAGTCAAATGCTGACAAAAGTTGCGTACAATTTTGCTTAGGATTTAAAAGTATTTAATTAATTACTTTCAGATAGCATTTGTTAGAAGTATTATTCAAGTTGCATAATTTTATATCTACTTAGTTCGTGCTTATTCTTGTATTCACGCGCGAATTAAATATTTTAAAGCAACTTCGACGAATTCTTTTTAAGGTTGGATAATTTTGTTGACAAGATGCAGTGATTTAACTATATACAAATTGAAGAAGTAAACGTAATAAATAATTAAATATTTATTGAAATGGAATTCATATCGTTTTGTTTTTGTTTGAGCACGAGATCAAGTTTACTGTATGTGATCGACAATGCCCTTCTGCAAGTAGAGATCAACTGTCACTGCAGCAGCTCGAGCTGCCAGGCCGATCACCCATCACACGCCTGTGCCGACGTCATGAGCGACGTCTAGCCTCAGCGCCTGAGGACCAATGTCGTGATTGGCTATCTGATGCAGCCAATATAGGGTGAAAAGATACCGGTCTACAAAGTGATAACATAAATAATGCAGTGGATAGACAAAAAAAATGGTGAAAAAAAAGAAAAATTAAAGGGCTAAATCTTATATATAAAGTAGTAAGTCTTAATCTCTGTGTGTCTGTTCACGATGCACGGCCACAGTTTTTAAGCTATCGACCTGAAACCTTCGCAGGAGGGTAGGAGTGGACCCCG
>JAQIWG010000559.1:0-32239 GCA_034695025.1 Chamaedrilus cognettii
AAAATCCTGGCGGGGGGGGGCGGCGGGGGGCCAGAGTGCAGGTCATATTGGCCACAATTTGGCACGCCAGGTCGTGGGTTAGGGTTTGATCCGGCCGACGGTTGGACTGTATAAACATGGGAGGAATATAGCGAAGGTGGAAGGTTGGCACCGGAGTCATGGATTCTGTGGGAGTTGTCCAGCGATTGGCTGGACAAAGGGATAAAGCTCACTGCCTCCGGAGATAACTGAGAGAAACAGAAGTACAATACATTGACAACTCCGTGTACAGCAAAAAATTCATGTATTTTTCCTATGGACGCTTTCTATTCAGGGAGAGCCTTACAACATTGTTTGATCGCATCGAACTTAGTTTTTTTATAACGAGAATCTGCTGGAATCCTTTGAAAGGGTAGAAGCGCGAGTTAATTAGGACAAAATTTAACCTAAGGCTTGTTCTCCATCGCTTCGACAACACAGTAACTACTCATTGATTGCAAACCCTCTCAAATCTTATGCAAAATAGACGAAAAAGTTTAATAGCCCATCCCAATGATTCGGTGCAGAAGTCCCTTCACAAAAGTAAACCTTAAAAACTTAGAAAGACACAAAAACCTAAAAAGACACAAACTTCAGGGATAGCCTTACAACATGTTTGATCGCGTCGTCCGCCGACATAGTTCCGGTAACGTTCCTGGTGCAGGGGTAGAGGTAATTAGACGCCGCTATGTCCCGTTAGACCGCCAACTTAGGCGGCTAGGCCTATCCGTTTTCTGAATTAGGTTAAACATTTTGGTTGTTTATTTTCAAGTAGTTCTTCTTTCAGTTCTCTCTGAATCATTTTGCTCTTTAAATTTCTCTTTAAAAGTGTGAATTATGTTTTTTGTTTTTATTTCTTTAAGCAAATTGGTTGTTAAAAGGTGTTTCGCTGCACTCCTGTTACCTGAAAGGCGCGCCTTGATCCCTTTTGGCATAGACAAATGTCACGAATCCGAAACACTTAACCAAACTTCTCTAAATACGATCGAAATCTCAGAATAGAATTTCTTGTACAAAATTTTCACCAATATTTTCTCCATGACGGAACGGTGCGGTCCGGACTGCATCCCGCATGCTTCATGGGCTGAGGTGCCAGTGTCACCGGAATTAGGTCTACAGACGTTCCGCATTGCTGGGTGGTGCCCGAACTGCGTTAAAGCCCGTTGCCGCTCCAATCGAGCACTGCGCAGTGTGCATAGCCTGTTATATGTAAACTGATGCAGTCTAATAATAGATCAATTGGCCTAGGCCTACATGACGTGTAGATGTCTAAAATTAATGCAATATAGGCCCATAGTAATTATAAAATAATGTATTAAATCAAATAGTACAATATATATTGTACAATACTAATACTGACTAGGCCTATACCTGCAGGCACAGGACTATTATGATAGCCTAGGGCAGGTCTAATTAAATGGATGCCGCATTTGTAATGAGAATTGTCCTGAATATGAAAATTAGGTCTGAAACCGGAACACAAATGAATTGCCTCTAGGCTCTACGATTGCAATAAACGTAGGCCCCTAGGCTAGACATGATAATAACTGCAAGATAGGCCTATAGACGTGCAATTATCTTGCTTTTGGATCGATCCTTAGGTTGTTTGTCATTAGGCCTAGAATTTTATTCCTGTTACATATTACACAGTATGGATTATGTTTAAGCTGTAACAGAAACAAAATACAATCGATCGAAATATGACGCTAAGCTGCCAATGAGAAAGGATAGCCTATCAACTGCCTAGCAAGGCAAGGCCCCACATGATTGTATGTACAGTTGTACACTCTGCTCGAGTTTCGCGAAGCAGTCAATCCTTGCAGTTCGCATGCCGTCGTCAAGTGTCGTCCTATTTTCAACGCTCGCTCCGTCTTTTGGCCTATCTAATCCACAGAACACGGACCATAATTGTCAGCGAAGGATCGCAGCGATAAAATGATCGTACAAAACGCTGCGCAGAATCATGCGGCATAGCTTTGAAAACGGGGAGAAAAAGTGCGGAGAGAGGGGGGGGGGCTCCGGGTTGAAGGTATGAAGTTGAAGGAGAATCCACAAATATACGACGCACAATACAACGGGCCTTACAGCGTATTTCCTACGTCGATCATAGGCCCAACGTGCACGCAACGCGCACTCGTCTTAGCAGCGAAAAGTTTGCGAAGATGTTTTTTGTTGACTTGAACCAGTGTCCGATAGCCGTGCATCATGCTTCGAGTCAGACTGTATAGAGCTCAGTGTGGCGTCATGTCTACAAGCGCACCTTAGCCTAATATTTTTTGACTGCATAATTTTCACTTCCTTTCCTTTTGCGAGTATACCTACATCGTTAATCGATTGCGCTGCTGCTCAGTGGAAAACACATAATTATTGGAAGCATTCTACACATAACATTGCAGGCTATGGTACTGTTTTACTACATGTAATAGATAACCCTGCCCACGCAGTTCGGCCTATATCAATGCTTATGAGGAACTTAGGCCTAATAGGCATTGTCATGATGCATGATAAGAAATTAATGCCGGCATTATACACTGTAAATACTACATAACTTGCGTATACGCTCTGTTCCAGAGCCTAGGCTAAAAGTGGTGAGCTGACTGAAAGACAAACTGGACAACATTATGATGATCTCAACAATTGTCAGCGTCAAAAAATAGCCACAAAACACGAGTCACATCAGCGCAGGCACAGCCCTAGAACTCTCAAGATTAACTTACAAGTCATATACACGTAGGCTGCCATGCGATAACATCAATTTTGCTATTCTATGCCGTAGACCTATGTGTGACAGAATATGGGGTTTATGACTTTCAAATAGCCCTGCAATAAGCTAGCCTAGCCTGCGGGATGCAGTCAAAACGAACGCGTTTGACGTGAAGTCTGCTGCGCGCCGTCAGACAGTCATCGCGAGAGTTAAACAACATCATCGTGTTTCTGTTGGTTATCGTATACTTGCATAGCCCAGGCATACAATGCACTGACGTGCCATTGTCGTGCACCTGCAGGCCTAGCTGCTTGCATCTCGGTTACGCTGCCAATCAGCGGTTGTTGGTCCACAGGTTGTTAGGCAACGCCCGCGAACTTCTCGGTTGCATTGCCCGCTTTAGACTCGATCTGTGCCGCTGTCTGCGCCAGAGTTGACTGTCGTCAGTCTGCCCTAGCGCCAAGTGAAACGCAGCGAGCGCAGCTTGACTGAGAACACGAAGGACTAACCTGAAACTCTCAACATGTTAGTGGCAATTTAATAGCGTTGTTGTGCTCGTGTATTTGTGTATAAAGTTACTGTTTTTCATAAAAATTTCAGAATATCGTTTTCAGCGTAGGCTTATGCAAAATTTTAAAAATAATTTTCACACTATAGGCCCAACAGTAGCCCGATTTATAAAGTCAGCCTTTTCACGGAATACGGACGACACAATGTCACGTGAATAATTCTCGGCGCATCAGTCTCGAGTTAAGAGTTATTTGGCTAGGAAAATAATATTGTTTCCGAATTTTGAAATTCAATTTATATGTCGAAAGTAAAAAATCATGCTTGAAACGGTTGTACTTCAATCACTAATAGGCCCCTATTTGAAGCGCTTACTTGGCCAAACGGTGCTTTTCAGTTATATTACTTACATAGGGGCCTACATAACGAGAAAATGCAAAACTTTGCTGAGAATCCGACGTTGAAACGTAATGTCACTCTACCCCAAATAGGTTGCGCAGCGTTTTTCGTTGAATTTTTTCCCAGAGGGTGTTAAATTATTGAAGGGAAGTGTTGTTCATGGTTCAATCTTTAGAAAAAGCTTCAGTACAGAGCTCACGACCTGACGACCATGCAGAGGGGGAATGCAGTTGGGGCCTACCTGTCCAGCTTTGACGCCATTTTTAATCCTTAGCCTAGGCTATTCATCTTTACCCCACATGTGTATCTAGATCTTGAAATACAACTTTAACCCCGGTGGGCTGTTTTTAAAAATCCTGACAAAATCTCCAGATGTGATGTTTAGCACCTCCCTCAGTTATATGCCGTTAGGTTGATGCCCAATCAAAACTGGGACGGGAAGGAGGGTTTAAACCCCCTCATGGTGGGGTCTGCGACATTTTCTGACATAGCGCACTGCTTGCAGGTACGGCGGAGGGGAAGGTGGTACACAGCGGTGCGACGGTGGTACCCAGAGATGCGACAACGGCACGATTCGCTCGCTAGGCGTCCTCGCAACCTCGGAGAAGGAAGAGATCCGCGTGCTGAACGATCGTCTGGGCGACATGTTCGTCAAGCTCGAGCGGGCGAGGATCGACAGCAGCAAGCCGGACAACTCTGCCTTCCTGGCGGCCATCCACGGCCTGCAGGAGGAGGTGAAGAAACTGAGGGCCACCTACGAGGCAGAGCTGAGCAACCTCAGGTACAATGTACACGTACACGTGGGCTTTCGTGGCTGCAGGGTGATGGGAAAGTCAGGACTTGTTCTCTGAGGTTTTATTTAACTGTAGAACTTTTGATTTGATATTTGTAGATAATAAAGAATAAAAAAATAAAAATTAGGGGGCCTAATCATTGATTTAATTAATACTATAAGTATCATGTAGGCGGTATACAACACTTAGACAAGCATGACAAGACGAAATATCCACAGATGTGTAGGCAATCTACCATCAAAATTTAATTTATCTGCGCTAAGCTGCTAAAAGCAGAGTAATTCAGTTCAATCTAGTCTAGATGTCTAAAACGGTATTTTTGTTTCATTTAGATTGTACAAAAAAATGGTTTTTCGGGTTTCGGTATTTTCGATTTTTATACTGCAATACATTTAGTGTAGTATGAAATTTTGCACTTACACCTGCACAAAATGAACGTTGTAGTTGTCAGATGTGGTCCCATTATTGTGAAATTAGCATTTAGAAGTCAGTCACGTCAGAAGCTTCTCATGATTTGTTCTTTGTTGATTGAAACTTTCAGACTGGAACTCGAGCGAGCGAATCAGGAGAAGGTCAACGCGCAGTCGGCACAAGCGAAGTGCAAGAAGAACTGCGAATGTCTGCAGAAACAGTATGTCCAGAAAACAGCCAGGCTACTAAGATTTGAATTGCATTAACTAGTGAATTACGGAAACTTACGGCTGAATTGATGTCGATGATTCAAAATTCTTATACTGGCCTCTAAGGAGAACTAGACTAGCTAGTTATCCTTGGTTGAACATTGAGCCATTATATTTTTTTATATCTTTTTATCGGCTCTCTTCATTCGTGAATCTTAAATAAAGTAGATAAAATATTATCCGGTCCGTGCCTGACGTAGCCCTATGCAGAGATTTATCCAACACCTAACCCTCCCCTGCCAGTTTTTGAGCTACACTCCCTCAAAAATTTGCTTTGTAACACCCCTCCCGGTCGTGAGTTTAGGACTGGAGAGAAAATGAGGACTTTGGCAGAACTTTTATGCGCTTTCCCGAGGGACAAAAGACTACACCCCTCCTGCAGCTTTTTACAGCCACCATTTCAAAAATCCTGGATAAATCCCTGCCCTATGCGTTCCTTTCCACCATGCATTTTTTGCATGCAATTTTACATCCAATTTTGCATGCAAAGATGTTTAGGCAGACGGACGACCATTGTCATCAACGATTTCTTTAACTTGGTTTCATGCACGGCTTGTTCCTAAACTGGGTTTAATGCACGGCTTGCATGAAACCCATTTAAGGACATTTTGCATTTTAATTTTCTCTATATGGTTGCATGCAAAATAGCATGCAAATTGCATTTAAAATTGCATGCAAAATATGCATCGTGTAAATGAGACCTATGTTACCAGGCTGCAGGAGGCGTGTGCAGACAACGCGCGCCTGCGGGACGAGATCGCACAGCTCAAGTCCTGCCTGGCACACAAGGACAACGAACTGGCGCAGCTGACGTCATGCCTCCACGCCGTCCAATCAGAGCTCGACCTGCTCAAACCCAAGGCAATCAAGTTTGAGCACGACGCGCAGGAGTACCGCTGTCAGTGAGTTGACGCCAGCCGTTGGGATGTGATATACTATAAAACATGAAATTTTAACGTGCGTTTTGGTGAATTTTGCTCATCGGTAAAACTCGAGAAAATGATATGAATGAAAATAACGCTGCATGCACAAAGTGTTTATAATAGACAGTTTTAAAAAACGCGAAAATTAAGTGCAGTCTAATTTCTAAGAGGCAGAACCTGCAAAACAACAAGCAGTTAAAATTTAACATTTTACAGTATGCGTGTGCTATGTGAAGGAGCCATGTGGTTGCAATAAGTAGCAGTTCCACGTATTTGATTGGCGGTCGCAAACTGTTTTCCGCTACAGATTAGATCGCGAGAGGCGCCAGAGGGCGGAGCTGGAAGACAAGGTGAAGCAGCTCCAGGAGAAGATCGTCTTCGACGCACGTATGCATGATCAGGTACACTGCACTGAGGCCTCGGGGGAAACACATATTTAACACGATGTCATCATGATTTATCATATTATGGAGTGTAATATAATAAATCATATGAAATATAACAGTGAGGCGCTGTGGTGTCGTGCCTAAGGTGTTGGACTTCGAGTGCAGAGACCTGGGGTCAAATCCCTGCACCGCAACTATGAAATCATGCGTTACAGGCCCTTCAGAAAGGCCGTTAAGCACACTAGTGTCGCTAGCTGATAATCATAGTCCAAAATAATCAATTATTCTGGTGGCGGCAGGAAGGGCATCCGGCCGCACAAACCCATTACTATCTGGCACGGGCTAATTTGCAGCTGTTAGCGATACTTTTGATGCATGATTTCATAGTTGCCAGCGAGGACTTGAACCCACGTCACTGGACCCTTCGTCCAACTCCACTACACTACAGCGCCTCGCTATAACTAAATAAAGTATAATTAAAATACGACGCTTTAACAGGCGTTAAGGCATCGTTGCTTTAACGTCCGTTTCGCACTGTGCAGCACGTGCGCGACCTCGAGGATCGCATCGCCAAGATGCAAGTCATCATCGACGGGCTTAACGAGAAGCTGCGCGTCACCATCGCCGACCACAACAAGGCGATCGCTAACCCAAACATCGTACTCAACAAGATGCGCGAGAGCATGGCGCGCGAGCTCGCCGACTACAAGCGCGACGCCGAAGAGGCGATGAGGAAGGCGCTGGGGGCCATGAAGGACAGGATGGAGGAGAGCGAGCGGGAGCGGGAGGCGGCCCTCGCCGAGCAGGATAGGCTGAGGGAGCTCGTGGGAAAACTGCAGGGTCAGATCAACGAGCTCGAGGGACAGGTAGGCGTGGATGCGACTGGTTTTTTTTGTAGCCCCTTGCGGAGACTACGTTACCGATCGTCGGCAAGATGGGCGTCTTACATTTCATTTAATTCTTTGATGTTGCGGAGACTGAAAATTGCGATCACTTGCTAAGAATGGAAACTCAGAATGCACGAGTTTCATTACTATCGTCAATTGCTACCAACAATAAGGTTGACGTGCACGGACGCCGAACCGGACTTCAAACTCTTCATTTTTTTGATTTTTATTAATACTATTGTTAGCAGGAACAACAAAAATAAATTAATTGAACAAACAGCGCGAGTAGGGACTATTGTGCTTCTTCAGCTGGCCGCGGCCCTGCAGTCCAACCAGCAGCTCCAGGTGGCGCTCCAGAACCAGAAGCTCGCGCACGCACGCTCCACGCGCGACCTTGAGAAGAAGCTGCGTGACCTTCAGGAGTGCGTCATGGAGAAGTGTCGTGAGCTGACCGGGGTACGCGAAGTCCAGGCGACCCTGCGCGCAGAGATTGAGTCCTATAAGGCCATCCTCGACGATGGAGAACACAGGTTGGGGGCAGATCTGTCAAGCAATATGGCAGTTTGTTGAAATAAGATCAGAGATCTAATTTATGAGATCTGATAGGATCGCGACATCTTTTAAATTTTTTACACCTGTAAAATTTTGTATGGTCCACAATGTGTCCAAATATAATTTTTTCATTCTGTTTTTTTTTTAAATTGAAAAAAAATACAAATTAAATTTACATAGATTTTGGAGAAGCCCATCTAAGACCCACCCAAAGAAAGAGTCAAGGTCGAACAACATTTCAAGAAATGGGGTAATGGTGAAACAAAATACCATTTGACTGGGTTAATAGTGCGCCGAAAATAAGATATTTTGCAAATGGTACGCCTAGTAGGGGCAGCCGTAGCATTACGCATGAAAATCGACTACAGTGGCCTTTTTGTTTTTAAAAACTGAGCAGTTTTCACTACTCATGTTTTAGAAGGAGCAGATGTAACGTTACACATGTTTTATCAGAGCTAAGCTTTATAGGGCCTTTTGATATAGAAATTATGAAACATTGAATGAGAACTTTCAATCATTCCCGACACAAATCGGATTGAGTAGGGTTGATCCTCAGTTGTTGACCCTACGCGTTGACTCTGAGGGTTGATCCTGAGTTGTTGCTCTGTTTCAGACTCAGTTCGACGCATCTTCCCCCCGTTCACGGGATCTCCCTAACCTCCACCAAGTCCGGGGGCGGCGGGGGCTACTCCGTGTCGCACTCGTACGGGGGCTGCTCCAAGTCGGGAGGCGGCGTCAACAGACTGACCCTGTCTCCCGGCGCGCCCCCCGGCACCGGGAACCGGTCCACAATGTGTCACGGTTAGGTCGAAAGATTAAAAAAATTATTGTAATGCCGCTTTTTTGTAATTTTGCTGAAATTTTCTCAGTCATCATTGCTTCATGTAAAAACTAAAATAATGAATTTTTATGAAACCTGACAGCTTGGGTGAGAGCAAGGCTTAGTTTACCTTTGCACATGGTCGTGTCAGAATTTTTAGTTTATAATTTAAATTCTGTTTTATCACTAATAAAATGTTTTTTAATCGCTAGACGAGTTTACAATAAGTTAACTGACTCAGAAATCTGGGTCAATATTTGCAGCTGATCTTATTTAGTTCCTTGTGAAATAGAAAGTAGTGTATATTACTCGTATATGAATATTCTGTTTTGTTTTGGCCATATTGTGATCACCTACTATAGCTCACTGCTTATAACATTAAACGCTCTTTTTCAGGTCAGTACTCCACTCGTCATTAGCGAACCAGCGACGTCATAGGCTGAAGGGAAAACGTCATCAATTCCGCGGATGAAGTGCGATGGGTGAATTTATCCCACCGGAACGGCAAAATTCATACTGCATACTCTAAAATTATTACACAGAATTTCTGCAGTTAATGGGTGTCGGAAAATTATGATCTCAAACTTAAGAGGATAATTAGGCCATTGCGTCATTTTTTGACGTTTTCTATTTCATGAGATTTGGCTAAACTCTTTAATTTGGTGAAAGGTAAAGAGCTGCAAGAGAGGGATCTGATCACTGCCTTCCTCTCTTGATGCCATGTTCGAGAAACGTGTCATTGCTAACATTTAATGATTGTTAAAAGTGTGTGGTGGATACTAGGCTATGGGCTTTACCTACACTTAGGAGGCTTCAATGATTTTTACGGTTTTACTTCCATCTTAGTTTTATTAATATTCTGATCAAGCGTGTGGTTTTTCATGTCAATTGAGCTTTTTTAACGCGTGATTATTAGGTCAATTTTTGTCAACGAATCATAATTTTTCAGCTACATTTACAATGTAAGCTAATAATTGTTGATTGAATCATTGTAAATATAAAGCTAATCAACCATTTCAGTCGTTGACAAAACCAAAGAATTGCAAGTTTGTTTAATTGAATACTCGTCACATGAGTTTACTTGACCACACTTTTATACTGCTCAATATAAATTCCTTCAATCGCGCATTAGTATAGAAAAATGTTACAGGCTTGCGTTTATTAGCCAGTGGAGTTCATAATGCTGTAAATCTTAAATTTAACTCCTCAAAGTCAGCAAAAATATGTGAATCCAAATTTTCACATGCTACTGCTTGATCCAAAGCGACACCTAAATTTTAATAGTAGGGCCTATGCGGTCCAAAGCAAAATACAATCGAGTCTAAAATATAATCCAAATGCGCCTTAATTTGTAAAAACTATAACTACATAAAAAATTTGCTTTACTGCATATAATAATAATATACGATCAAAAAATAATGCAGCATATTATTAAGGTCTTTAAATACTTTGACTTTACACAAACAGCGCCATTAAGCAACATATGTACAGTACTTGTAAGATCCCAGTATGTCAAATAAATAGCACTTCTATTAAAAATTAGTGTCGCTCGTTTGCTTGACCATAATACCGCCACAACAGGTCGTATAACGCAATTAACTGTATAAAAAAAATTCAAAAGTATCCGGTTAACTTTCACTCCCATTATTACGAAAGACGCATTTAGCTAAATGCTGCGTAAAATCTTTATCATCAAAAGCGACATCTTTTTGTTAAATCCTATTTCGCAATGCACTCAATATTTAATAGGAAAGTGGCCTCGCTTGCCGGAGTGACCATTTGACAATAATTACATCACAGTTTCTCTACTAAAAAGTAAACTTGTTTCGCGGGTCATATTTGACAATTAATTCTTTTCCTCGCACAACGCTGCCTTTGCTTGGTTAAGTTTTGACCGCGAGCGTATGGTTCGGTTCATCGTCGCTGGGCAGAACGCTGAACTTCAGCCGAAGGGCGCTCACGTGGCTCGGCAAGCCTATGTTGTCGAGCCGAGGCGAATGAGGAAACTGACACGATATCGCCATCTTTGCCAGCAGAAAGCTGCATGCGCACAACATAATGGTCTTAATAACTAACCGCCTTTTATATGTCTAATCTGTTAATGTCCATGTTTTCACATCTACTTTTTCATATACGCCACAGCGCCTCGCTGTGGCGTATCAGCATAATAACTAAATTATAATACCGATTATAATACCGGTACCGCAATAAAAATAACTGATACTGCATAACACGATAGTCAGGCAAGTCTTGATACTATAGGCAAAGAGGCAAACTTTTGTTACCCCAAACTTTTGCTACCCCAAACTTCTGCTATCCCAAACTTTTGCTACCCAAAAGTGTTGCAACAACTAGTGGTTTTCCACCAGATCTACATGCAGTGTTATTGCGCAATGGCCAGAATTCTAGTGGTAATTTAAATAAAATGACACATTTCATCAAGTGATTTTCAGTGAAAGGTTCAAATAAGCAGCAGATGAAATAATTGTTCAAAATATTTAAAACAAGCTACAAAGTGCTTATTTAAGCCTTACTCTATTCGCGCTTTGGCTTGAGCTATGAACTGCTGATTCTTGTCTTCAGGCTCAGAACCTGCTGGCAGCAGCTTCTGCACAAACGCCATACAATGTTTAAAACATACAATACAGAGAACTTTCAAGTGAGTTTCATGTTACACAATAATATTCTCTAACTTTAACTATATTAATATTTCATTAACTCAACCAAACGTTCAAAACTGTTCATACTTGAGAACATAGTCAACGCTGTTAAAGGCTGTTGAAGTCATGTTCAACAGTTTTGAGTGGTCTGCTGCTTGCAAAATGTAATCTGTACACATCCATCTTGGCTCTCGGTAATTCGCATACCGGATGAAGAAATTAGCTGTTAGTGGAACTTAAATCGGGTGAGATTTTGATTAGGGTCTGAACTGCATTAGCCTTAGCAAGTTGATATTAAGGCTGCGTTAAGGTTAGAGTTACGTTAGGGTTTGATTAGGCCTGCCGATTCAATTTTCAGCTAATTAAAAAAATTTCCCCACCCGATACGAAAATTAGTGAGAACCAAGATGGATAATGACAGAATCAATTCTGGCTGCGGCTGCTTGCGAAACACGCATGGGCCTAGTAACAATATTTACAATGGTCCTTGATTCTGAATTACTCTTCAGATTGACATTCACTTACTTCACGACTACAATTAAATAACAACAGGCCACACCGTGCTTCACAGGCCTCAGCGACCAATGCGGTAAAAACCAGCTGTAGAGTCAACTAATCAACGACAACCAGCAAAGCAACGAAGTTAAATATTTTGCACAATAAACAAGCCCAAGTATATAATGGCCTATAGACAAGGATAGATACATTTAGATAAATTGACCTAAGCTATACCCTTAGGCTATGGTTATTAGTGTAGGCATGCATTGTTAATGCTATGAAGCAGAAAACAAATGCGGAACGCAATTGTTGTGAAATATTTCATTGGTATTTTGGCTGACCTAAGCCAAGTCTATTTTTGAGATAGGTATGCCATAAATTCTGACAACTTGAGCATACACTATGATAGTTTCACTACTGAGCTATTCTATTCTGGCGGATAATCATTTCCCTATGATACATCTGCTATATGCACCAATACATTTCACGGACTGAGCCTGAAGTTCTGGATATCAGTGCTTAGATGCCGGTTTGTTTTTCATTTGCCAAGGTCATACCGATTATGAATCAAAGCACAAATATCTCTGACCGTTACGGATAACCATATTGAAAACTAGTTGCTGACGCAAAGGTAAGAAACATATTTATTTAATGTATTAAATATTATATACATAAACTTATAAGCTTAAAATAATGCTTTCTTACCATTTATTTTTTTAAACTTAGATCTGCCCATTATTAACTATACCGGTAGCGTGGTATAAATGTGTAAAATAACGGTTTATTTCAGTCACATTTCGGATCCTTGCAAGTCGGAGGTTGCATCATGAAAAATAAAAAAACTGACACAAAAAATGACGGAAAATGCGACCGGAGCAGGTATCGTTGGTGGATCAGACCAGTCACCATCGCCGTGTTACTGTTGGGCGTATCGGGCAGTCGTCTCATCCTCGGGACCATTCTCCTCGCTAACAGCAAACTAATCTTTGACTCTGTTAATAACGAGATCAATGTCGCCTTCACTGGCTTGAATGTCCATCTTCATCATACGATCCGCTACAGCGCCATCTGTATGATTGCAGCGGGAACATTGGTTCTTCTCTACTTTCTAAGCATACCGCTTCACAAGAGACTCAGAAGCAGATTTTCAGACGGCAGCAACAAGTGTATTCTGTGGTCGTACACCTTTATCTTCGTGGCAATGGTGCTCCTCCTGGAAATAGCCTCAGTAATTCTCGCTGAAGCGATGCCCTACAGGGTCGAAAAAGAAGCTGAGAATACGATGCTGAAGGTTTTGGATGAACGTTTCGATATCGATATGCGCTTCGATCAAGACGGAAAAATTTCCAAATCAAACGGAGTTGAAGATCTGGCTTTCGGATCACTGCAGATTAAGTTTGAATGCTGTGGGGCGAGAAACTATACGGATTACGAAACCTCGGTGTCATGGAATAAAACGTATGGGATGAAGGGCGGCATCAATCCAGTCAAGATTCCCTCATCGTGTTGTAAGCTTAAGAAACCGAAGCAATTTCCGACTAGAGCGGAAGATTTTGAAGACCTTCATGGATGCATCACGGGAGAAAATATAGACTCGTTCCACAGTAAGGGCTGTACAAGGAGCATTGTGGGCTACATCCAGAAGATAGCTAAAGGGCGCGCAATCATTTCACTGTTCATGCACATGGTCACACTGATTATCGCAGTCATCTTTCACGACTCTTTGAAAAACATCGCGGTTTCAGAGGAAGCGAATAGGCTTGGGACGAAGCAAGTTAACACAGTTATGGCGTATCGAGCTGTTCTCCAGAAAACAAACAATGTCGGCCTACTGTGTGATTCTTAGTAGTATATATTTAGTCAGCATATTCAAGATATTCAGAACTTGTAAACTGCAACATACTGTCGTTTGATGAATAAAGTTCATATGTACTGCAATTATTCTATCAAATATGTACCATGTAGTCAACTAATGCAATCAATCTAGCTTTGGATAAATGTTCATATTTGAATCTTATAATGTCTGACTTGACGCAGATTGGATTACTCGTAGAGCTTTATCTCTTTTATTTGTTACTTTCTTCGGTTGTTTCTATTGTGTATTTATATAATTATGCAAGATACTGTATGCTATCTGAACTAATGAAAGCGTGGCATACGTTACTGCAATTATTTTAACAAAGATGTCACGGATGTGCCATGTGATTTAGTCAATTTAGCATTGGTTATGTTCATATGTGAATCATATAAGGTTTGTGCGTGATGCAGACCGATAATGTTTTTTTCAATTTTATTTATTCTTTTGTGAATTTTGTGGATTGCGTATGCTACCATTCGTCAGGAGCATAAAGTTATATATAAAGCTATATGAAATAAAATACTGCTATTAAATTGTATAAATTGTACATTATTCTAAAAGTACTATTACTAAATTCACATAATAAATATTATTATAGGTCAGGCTGATCTAGCCATTACGAAACAGGAATGCACAGTCAAATTCTGGTGATGGAACAGCTCATGTTGAATGAATGAATGAATTAATAAATACATTTTTATTCCATACACATTCAACGATGCAGTTTGACAAGCAGTGGCTTGAAATACAGGCATGACAGGCTCGAAGTGCAACGCACCAAGATCGCCAACGCATGCCGATCATAACGATACATTTAAACAATTTCATGTAAGCAGCCGCGCAAAGGTACAAAGATACTAAATGTTCATACTAACGAAGAGCTTCCAGAACATTCAATACCGCCTGCTCAAAAGCATAGAATGTACTGGAAGCTGTTTGTTTGGAAGCCACTAACCTTGAGCTGAGCTCCGACGTTCATCCTACAGCTGCGCCGCTCCGCCGCGTACGTCAGAGAGATGGCGTTCTGAGCAACGATGCGCACACCACAGCCCGGCATCACACTCTGACTTATGGGATGGATGGAGAGGGGCGTGGCCGGCTGGTGATTGACACCCTCCAGCCACGCCCACTTCTTTCTCCTCACGCCGTGAGCGTCCAGCTCCAGCCCTCCAGTCTGGGTCAGGCAGAGGCTGTGGGAACAAAATACAGATATGGGATACAAATTTTGCCTTAGATTGATAGAGGTTCTGGTTCACAAGGATTTAATTTTGAAAAAATTAAAGTTTTAGAAAGGGAGAACTTGTAGAATAGTTATAATGCGACGGCTTAGAATATTTAAATCAGCTTAGAGTTTTCAATTCTACATTTGACTGTAGGACTATTTTTAGGAATACACTTTAAACCAAATACTACCTGAAAATGTTCTATCTAATAAACATTCACTAAAATTAGAGTCTAAATCATCTGATGCAATGATGCAAAGAAAACAAACGCATTTCATTCCAATAGTAAAAAAAACACTAACTCCAACTCTTTGTATAGATGTTTTTTGCATTTGCTCTTTTGTTATTCTTTTTTATATTCTTATTCTGTTGCGATTCTTTTGTTTGCATTTGCTGTTTGTGTATTTGTACTCCAACTCTAGTCTACATAATCAGAGTTACAACTAAATTACATTTAAACTGGCCACGTAACGCATCTAGATTGTGAACTGTCTACACTCAATAAATGCACTGCAAATTCTAAACGGGTGATAACGAACCGACCTAATATTTCTGCTGGGGAAGTAGGTCGCAGCGTGGCCTGTAGGCTGGAACACGGCAACGAGCTGGCCCTCCTCGGCATCCTCATGAACTATGTATGTGAACCGTCGCTTAGCCACGGCTACGACGGACACCGCCAGCCTGCCACTCGGATGACTACCATGGCAATGGTCGTTAAGGAATGCTATGTATGGCTGTATATTGTTATGTGAGACCCACATGTATCAAATTTGTTTTATAAATGATCGCTACTATAGGTAATAGCAAAGAGAGTCTAGTTATATTGATGTCAATTTTATATTAAACATACATAACCAAAGTTACATGTACGCTTAGCCCTGAAAAAACGAGCACAGAGTTACGCCTGCTCCTTCTAAAGCAGGCGCAGGCACAGCTGCTTAACCTTTGCATAGGCCTATGCCAGCACGGTAAATTTTACATGATTTTATCGCTATTTATTTAGTGAATAAAATAGCAATGAAGCCATTTTTGTTCAAGAGTGAAGCAAAGCAAATAATCTGGCTGCAATGGCAATGAATGAATATAAATTCAACCAGCAGTCAGCATCTTTAATATTATTCACCGTGCATTCTCCAAAAGGGATACAGGACATTTCCGCTGCCGTCCGGAAAGACGACGCAGAAAATGGAGCCGTTGTCATAGCAACGAATCACGAGTTGACCCAGCGCATCAATCTACAGCACGAACACGATACAGCCAATGCCGCGCAGCTACGAGTATATTTATTATATGCACCATAACTTTAACTAGACAGATTACTAGTAAATTCCATTCGTGTTGCTCCTTCTGCAAATTTAACAATACATTTTACAATTTAACAATACATTTCTAAAAATAAAATTTGTTTCACAATTAATTACAACTAATCACACTGTAATTGCCAAAACAACCAGCAAAGTGAAACAAACACACACTTGGTATTTTAGAGCAATTGAATTGGAAACAGTAATAACAAACTAAATAACAAAATTAGAAGAAGAGCTTACGCCAAACTCTGCTGGTTCATACTGGTCATGAGCCCCGAGGTCAGAACCCCCCCTGAGGGGGTGGTAGCGGGGGGCAAGGGTCCAGCCGGCCTCCAGGCAGCGGCGCGAGGACAGCAGGTAGAGGAGGCTCGACATGGTACCCCGACCCCCCCTCCGAGGGGCATGGACCCTCCCTGTCACAAAAAATCATTGCCCACCACTGACACAAATGATCTTTTGGACTTATTTACAGGAGCAACTAATGTTTAAGGACCGTTCTCAGCAATACGACGACAATCAACATGCATTTCAACATGCATTAATCAATATATTCCGAATGATATAGATATCTTAAGAATCTCTTATATTATATATATATATATAATATATATATAAGTATACGTAATTTTTAACCTTATATTTTCGGCAAATTTGTGGCTAAAATTATGTTAAGTATGTCAAAAGCAGTCATCAAATGGCTGACCTCGTTCAACAATGCCGTTCAGATCAAAAAGCACAAACGACTGTGTTACATGGTAGCATAACGAGTAAAAAGCAGGCTATAGTAGGGCCGAATAGTTCGACAGAGCTAAGCTTAGTCCTGATAAAACATGTGTAGCGTTACGGCTGCTTATTCCAAAACCAGTGTAACGTTACTGCTCAGCTTAATAACCATGTAGACCTACGCAACCGGTAGATTTTAATGGTAATGCCTGTTTCAAAATTAGGCGTACAACTTCGTCTAATCATAATTTTTAGCAGACTATGCGTGCTAATCTAAAATGCTATCAAATGAAAATGAGAGTACATGTATAGGCCACCACTCATGTTCAATTACTAAGCATCAGTCAATTACTATGCATTTCTCCGTTGCGCTACACGATGCTTACCCTGTGAAGGACCACGACCTTGCACAGAGCCGTCCCGTCTCTTTGAGGGTAGGCTTCTAACAACAAAATAACAAGCAAAACGATCCAAACAATCCACCAACAGCCTACTATAGCATTGAACTAGTCCCAACTCAAACAGGCTGCATTTGGGCTAACCAATTTGTGCAGCAATTGGGCTAAGAAGGCAAAATAAATATCATGAACTTCGGGTTAAATTCAATTCTATAAAATACTTAGTTATTGTAATCTCATAAAAATATGTTATTACAGCCAAAAACGGATTCGAACCGCCTTTTTGTAATCAATGAGCGTTTGGCACCCTGGTGAAGACCGCCAAAGCCGGGTTTTTACGGCCCGATGCCCTTCATGTCACCAACTAAAAAATGATCTCGCACGGGGTAGCAGCCAGCAATGCAGCTGGTATGTCTAACAGCCTTATCGAAGGGCCTACAAAGCATGGTTTCATGCTGATTCAAGCGGGACTTGAAACCAGGTCTCCGAGACTCGTGTCTGACGCCCTAACCACTACGCCACAGCGCGTCAGTAATACTAAATTTGAACCCATCATAAAGTTTCAAAGGCCCATTTAAACAATTTGAATGCCAGTTGGTAATTCAAATTTAATTTGTGCTCAAAATAATCGTATCAATGAGCTCAAATTACCTCTCCCCAGTTTGGCCTCCAGCAAACTTCCCCCTTCTGCCCTCTCCATCGATCATCCCCCTTCTGCCTTCTCCATCAGGCAAAAACTTTGCAGCCCTCCCAGCCCTCCTTCCTGCCCTGTCCGCCCCTCTTTTCCTTTCCCCATCCAGTGTTCTCATTTCCATTTTTTCCATTCGATGCCTCCTGGACAAGTTTTCCATATCACCGCGTTCCCTAATTACTCCCTCCCTAATTCCCTTGTCATCCACTTCCCCCGCAAGCCCTTTTTTCTTGTTCACTTCCGCTTCTTCAGCTGCTGCAGCCTTTTTTAAAATCCTAGTTTTTTCTTCGCGCAGTCGGTGCCCGGCAACAGCCAAGAACTCTTGCGACTCAACGCAGCAATCGGGGGCCCCTGTGTCGCGTCCACAAAACGGGCACGCTTCGGGCCCCTTCAGAGGGCCGTCGAGGTCTATGGTCTCACCGGAAGTCATCTTGGAGGGGCCCTTGGCTCCCGGAGCCATTCGGATGGGATTAAGGGTCATGATCGCCCGAGCGGCCTTATCCAGGCAACGAATGTAGTTGAGTAGCTCTTTGTCTACTGTCATTTCATTGTCTGGGTGGGGTGCAAGGACTGGGATGACACCATGGTCCAGAATGCCTGATGCAATGGAGCCCAGGTTTGCATCAAAGTTGAGCAGAAAGGAAGTGGGACGAAGACGGCTCTCCTTGAGAATCTAGCGATAAAATATATGCAGACAACTATTAGGCCTCGTATGTACCACTTAGAAATAGTAACAAGCAATTAAACACTTGCAATATGAACAAAGTAGTCAAGCCAACATGCATAATTATGTTAAGTAATCTATAACTATAAAAAGTCTATGAAAACCTATTAAAACTGGCGCTATTATGTATCCTAGCAATATTCTTACGTTAAGATACATGTATGTCAAAGATGTAAGAAAGAAATCATGTAGTTAATTAACAATCAGCATCTTTAAAATTGCATCTGGATCAGTATAAGATAATACATAATTTCATTCATGCACAATTTGTATTCAAAGTAGCATATCAATGGCGTAATATTTTACGCCATTGATTACAATTTTGTTCAATTTCAATTCAATAAAACGTGGTATTCTATATCTAACCTGCAGAATCTGCGGAGGACCAAGAACAGAACCTCTCCCGAATAACTTCCTCGTGTCATGTATATTCTCTGAGGTGCCTTCGTCTGTTTCGCCGCGAATCTTGCGCAAGGATTTCACTAAACTAGCGCTCAGTGCATCAGCAGCGCGCTGCGCCACTTTTCTTTTTTCAGCTTGTGCAGCTTTTGCACGCGATTTTGATTTATTTTTAGATCCCATGGCGCCATCTGCGATTTTACCAAATTTATTCATTGCTTGTTTCGCTGCTTTAGCTGCAACTTCTGCAGAAGTCACTCTTGTAGCGTTCTTGTAGGAACTACGCTGACGGCCAGAGTAGAGTTTCATTGTGGCGACATCTTCCTCCCAGTCCCACTCCGTCTGACACGCCTTGGACTCAACCTCCAGGACCATGATTATTCCACGGAAGTTAAAGTTCTATTATATTTCTAGTTTTGAGACTTGCATAATTTCGAATCAGACTAAATTATCGAATTAGACGAAAAATTGAATTAACTTGACATCCTTATGAAAGTATCCGGAACTTTCTCCGGTAGATCATATAAAAAAGGAGACAATTAATATGAAAAAAATTGTATAAATCGAGTGCGCGTAACTATGGTAACCATGAACGCCAAGACAATGCCGGAAGTAGAAAAGTAATAAGTAACTGAAATTGCAAACTTGCTTGTAACGGCTACCTATTATTATTTGTATTGGAATTTATAATAGTCTAGTCGCCTTTTCTGACTTTGCCCATGATTAGTGCCCCGATGACGCCGCCTACACAGCATGCATTGAACCGCGGAGTCTATAGTTTATGCGTGTATGCGTCCTTTATAGAGCCCATATATTGGCCTGCATCCAAATTATAATTTTCAGCGCTTTTGGCATACACCTATACTATAGGCTATGCCAATACAGCTAGATACATTAAGCTTAGAAATGAGACTAATAAAATAGGCCTAAACCGAACACACATTGACATTCTCATTAATTTTCATAAAATGCTAAATGTATTTAACCACTTTGTATCTGCCAGAGGCCTAGGCAATAGCCTACAGGCCTATAGACCTAAATCTAGTCTCAACAAGTCAGCCATGCCACGTGTAGGCTAGGTTCCTTGAACACATAAGCGTGCAGGATTCAGATAATTAACCATTCCCATTCCTACCAGATCCCTCTTCCTATGAATTGCATGGCTGTTTAAGTCCAGCTAAATAATTATTAAAATAATCCACATTTCAAACTGAGGCCTACAAAAGTTCCACGATAAGTAACCCACTTAGCGCGCTTTCACTCACATTCAAGTGCAAGTAGGCCCCTAGTCATCATCACCAGCTGACTGCAGACAAAGTTGCGGAAAATAGCACCCCGCGGGTCATTTTACAGCCATGCACAAATTACTTTCCAGCACGTATACCCTAAGATTCGGACACAATTTTCATGCACATTGTCCACTGGACATTCGTCCTACGCACACACTCTTTGTCTGCGCAAAACTACATGCATCATCTCTCAATTTCGTGCATTGCTTGTATTCCGATCACGTGTCATGCGGATACAAGAGCGACTAGCAGGGACCGAGGCCCAGTGCATCACTGTCGAGACTTGGCCGAGGCCCCTCCCCCTAAACCGACGCGCGGTCGCTGGATCTTAAAGTGATTCGTCAAACGACTGCGACTCATCGCGAGGGAGTGAAACCTGAACCAGATGGAAAAATATAAACTGTTAAGATTAACGGAAAATATCAGAGCCTCTATTAACATTTTATAGACCAAATTAACAGGAAAATACTGCGGAAAATCATTATTAATACCTCATTGGTTTTGCTGCATTATGGTGAAGAAAAATAATGAAAAAGGCTTCAAAATAGCGCCATGTCAGACAGACTCGTCGAGGCTCGCTGCGTGTCGAGGAAGAGGCTGGAGTGGATGCTTTGCTAAGCATAGTCGTAAAGTCACAAAGTCGCGATCGCAAAGTCGCAAAGTGCATTTTAACTAAAATATCCGACAGGTTGTTAAGATTAAGATCAAAATAAGAAATATATCTACCAAAAGTTAAATTCTAAAGTGGGCGTGGTACCTGCACAGGGCAGCTACTCCTGCAGATGCGTGTTTCAGTATGGGCGTTCCCCCTAACATGGGAGCTTTTTTTCTGTGACATCATACGAGCAACCGATTAATTAAACCCGCACGACGCGCTTACGTCATGGCCTCGTAGAGGACCTTCCAGCAGTCTGCGTTATCAAAGAGCCAGTCGACCGTCTGGACGTGCACGACAAGCTGCTCGGGGCTGACAAGCTGCAATCTCACTCCATCCACCAACAGCTGGACACGGCGCAAGGCTATCACAGTCGCAAGAAGGCTAATAGGGCGACAGAGCTAAAAATAGATCCCGAAAAGAACTAGAGCGCCTCAAACCGACATCATTTCTATGGAGGTTAATAGGACAACAGAGCTAAAAATAGATCCCGCCAAGAACTAGAGAGTCCAAAACCAACCAACATCATTTCTATTGGGTGTTATGCTGCATCGAAGCGCGAAAGTCTACGAAAAAAAAATTCAATGCCCTTCAATGATGTAAATTTAACAAAGACAGCGTTTAGGGGCGACGTTAAGCCAAAAGTCGTAGGCGAGACTTATCCGACAACAGTGCCGCAACTTAGATAATTTAAATCAATTTCACACCATTTTCAATCCGGAAATGGGATGTGTAGAATTTAAATTCTTGTCAAAACCCAGTCTTTACAAATTGTGCAATTTATTTTTTGACCATATAATGTACGAATACAAAATGTAGGCATAATAGATGAACGGTCCCTTTTGCCCGGGATGCGTCAGGCAGACGCTCCGCCCGGCTGTCGTCTACCCACCCTAAAGCGTGTACAACATATGAACGGTCCCTTGCCTGGGGTGCGTCAGGTAGACGCTCGGCCCGGCTGTGGTCTATCCACCCTACGACCATGAAGAAGACGTCCAACTCACATTTGACCCTCAGCCCGTCGTCACACAGAAACCTGCGCATAGTTTATTGCATCTGCTGCTGTCACTATTCTTCCGACTAAGAACCGCATGGCTACAAACTGTGATTTCCTGCATGCATGAAAAAAATACAAGCGGCGAAATGACGTCAATGAAATTGAGATGTTATTTCAGCAATTGTTTGTTTTCATTTCTTGCATGCAAGAAATGACGTTTTTTGCATGTGTCTAAAGTAGCGAATGCATAAAAGGTGATTTTTTCATGCACAAAAAGTTTGTAATTAAAATAGCGAGCTAACGTCACAATAACTACGAAACTCAATTAGTGATGTCAATGAAATTTTTACCGCATTAACTTGGATCATTGCTTCATATTTTTTACTATTTTCGTTGAATTTCATCCAGCGGCTAACAAGATACGATTAGTCAAAGTTGACCTACAAAAAAACCCATCAACCAAGCTGGGAAACTGCTTAATTTCTATTTGCACCAACAATTTTGTGGTAACGATCTCTTTTACATTCCAATTCAATATTTGTTAACAATCCAGGAATGTACACTTGACATGACGTCACATCCATAGGTTACAATTTATCTGGCCCTTATAGTCTCGGCCCCACAACGCTATACTACCACTGATAGCATGAGCCGCTCGAGCGGCAGCAGGCAGAAGGACGACGTCCTTGACCTTGACCATGACCCCAAGACAATGTACCACTGATAGCATGAGCCGCTCGAGCGGCAGCGGCAGCAGGCAGGGACGGCGTCCTTGACCTTGACTATGACCCCAAGACAATGTACCACCGACCGCATGAGCCGCTCCAGCGGCAGCAGGCAGAAGGACGGCGTCTTGGCGACCTCGCAGAACTTGTCGAGCACGAAGGCGACGATGGAGGAGCGCAGGTCGACGAGCCGGTTGTTGTCGGCGATGGCGTAGAGCAGCAGCGCGTTCTGCACCGTCAGCGCGTCCCAGAAGAACTTGATGCACATCTGGACGATCGCCACAAACCCAAGCTCGTCGGCGCAGTGCATGAGGGGCCCGACGTTGTCCTTGCCACAGATGATCAGAGGAACAATAAATGAGGGAACGGAAGTTCCATGAAGTGAATTAGTCTATAGACGACAGTAAGTGAGAGGATGCTTGGCTTTGTCAGGTATAAATCAGCAAGGATGTTCAACACAGAATTGCACACTAGCTGATGATCATCGTCCAGGGTAATTTATAACTCTGGTTGGCGACAGGAAGGGCATCCGGCCATAAAAAATCAGCTCCAATATAAACGTCTAACTTGTGTTAACAATAAACGTGGCGTTACAGCACATTGAAACGATGATTTTATCATTATTCTGTGGGTTCTAATAAATGCACAGATATTGTGACGACAAAGTTATTGCTTAAATAATAATAAAACTTGAGCTATACAAATATCTCAAATTCTCACAAAAATACCAGTCATCACACTTTTCTTACAGCAAAACAGTTTTAGGCCTGTATTGTGCCAGCGACAGCACTGGGCAGTAGGGAGCAGCAGACCTGTGTGATGCTGAGCTCTGTGGTGTAGACGAAGTTGACGAGGTTGAGGACGGTCTCTAGCGAGAAGTCAGTCAGGTCGATAATGACGGTCTCGCTGCGCGAGAACGCTCGGAAGCGAGTGTGAAGATACTCGCTGTACGCGCCGAGCGCCGTCTTGTGAGCCTGCGACACGTTAATCGATGCGGAATGTTACGCGCGCGCTGTTGTAGCAACAGTAACAATGCTGTATGCGTGGCATGCACGCACAAACGATGTATTTCGCAGCTTCAATCTCTAAGATTTAACCTCGTACAATACGGTTTCGCAGCGAGGGGAATGCAGCAGTCGGCTAGGCCTAGCATGCTATTAGGCATGACGCTGCATGGCGTCAAGGCTTATTTTTTTTAAAGAAGACCGGATATAGGGATATAGGCCCCTGCTGTCCAAACATGCGTACGAAATGCTAATTAAGTTTGTTACATGTAGGTTAACGCGCCCACGCGCATTATTCATGCTTAGGCCTACTCTCTCGTGGCGAATATATGAAGTCATCAAGTTGCGCGTTCAGCAGTATCCGCAGTGGACGCAGCTGCAGCAATAACCGCAGCAGCAGAGCAGAATTAAAGCTACAGCAACATCAGCAGCAGCAGCATTAACAGCAGCAGCAGACCTCGACGTCGCCCGAGCTGGTCCTCAGCACGACGTCACAGAGCGCCTGGTCCTGCAGCAGGCTGTACGCGTACTCGGCCTGGTGTCGGCAGCCCTGAAGGTACTGCGGGTCGTCACTGCCCCGCTGCTTCCTCAACCTGCCCCGCAGCATCGCCCCCCTCGCGGAGCAGACCTTAAAAGTATGATGAAGTTAGGTTATTTCGCGCGCGCAGTCTTGCAAAAGATCGTGAATCTCCTCGTTAGCCTCCATGCATCGGCTTTACTACAATAGGCTTAATACAAGTCGAAAGACGAGTTCTCGCCTTGATTTATAGATGAGCTTATGATACAATGACGCCTTATATTCAGATAGGCGTATCGCGAAGCCTATCTATTATTTCTGTTTAGTGTACAACTTTGTGTAGACTATATCCTACAGAACTGGGAAGACGTCATAACACTATTTCGGGCGTGACAATTCAACTGAAGATACCAGCTAGTGTCTTATGCCCTCCATGCACTATGACTATATTTAGGGGCACAAATGATTGTCTTTGATATTTTTCTAGCAAGCACGGGAGAGACAAAATTCGGCAAGTCCAATAACTACAGGCCTTGAACATTCATCTAGACCTTTCGTCAAAGCAACAGACTACCCTTCTTAGCAACGGAAATATGCCTAAGTCTTACTAAAAGCAGAAATTATAATTAGACCCATTGCGAATATTTTTGGACACTAGGGTTAGGCCTAGCGTTTTTGAACCTTCACTTGTTTTGTTATAGTCCTTAATATTTTAAAAATAACTTGCAAAATGTTGTCTGTAATTAATAATGCTAATTCATTGCCTTATTCATTGTAATATTGCAAACCCTGGGTCCCTGTAAATAATATAATGTCTGTCGGTCACTAAATATACTAATATTCTACACCGTGGTTAAATAAAAAGTAACCCCAACTGTTTATTTCACATACATGTATCTCTAATGCCTGATCACACTAAATCTGCCTGATATTTAGAGATCTTAACCAACAAAATGATTCCAACATATTATAAAATTTTGTGAAATGATCAAAGATAAGAGTTTTATACTTTATCTGCCTAAATTTAATTTCATTTTTTTATAAAAAATTATTTTTCTTATTTTGTAACGAAGTACATTGTACATGAAAAAAGGCCTTAAAATTATTTTGATTGACACTCTCAGAAGTATTATTTGATTAATAATTTAAAGAAGATATTCAAATGTCCTCCTTCTGTATGCACGCAAGTCTTGATGCGCTGGTGCTATTGGGCCACAACAGCATTGTCGATAATCCTCTGATAAAGACCCACTCACACTTCCAACAACGCTTAGCGTTGTTCAGATCGTTTACAGGGATTGCTGTCTGGTAGATTCGCTCTTGCATCACGCTCCACACTTTATAATCGACAGGATTCAAATCTGGAGTGTTGGGAGGCCATAATGTGGGAGGAATGAAGTTTGGCTTACTTTTTATTGGACCACAGTGTAGTATTATCATTGTCTATCGTCATGCAAGCTTAGTGAAGCAAATCTATAACAGCCAACCGTTGGCAAATTATTTCGCAGTGCTATCATAGTAACTATTAAATCCATGTATTCTCTTGTACAGCTTGCGAAACTAATAGAAAGTATTTGATACATAATCATTAAAGAATAGAATTGAAAAATCTCAAGCTATACTATTTTAGGTCAACAAGCATTAGTTTTAAAAAACTTTAACAAACAGAATGTCACAATGCCATTTTAAAAATTATAACAATGTTATAAAAACCAATACCAGTATTAAAAAATAACATTGAAGACAATTACAGGCCTAATTTAAAAGGCAAGTGATGACAAAATTATCTTATGAAACTATTAATACAAATAATAACTGATATACGACACACAATTTAACCAAATCATTCAATTAGAGACTATTTTGGTGAGTAATATTGATCACACCATCACCAAAAACCTATGATTTCTAAGCTGCAACACTAAATCAGCCTACGGACCAATTTTTAATTTCTATGCTTAAAATACCTACAAATGGATATAGCACGTATATAGCACACAAAAACCAAATTCTGAACAAAAATAAATTTAAGTTACAATTCAGATTTCAACATCAGCACAATCTATACACAAATATTTTGACCCTTTCCTGCACATCACTCTAGTCACACTAGTAATCTACAGATTCAAATCCATAAATAAACATGGAATTTCCCTCCTGAATCAACTTAGCAAAAATTATTGGTTTTGGAGAAAGTCAGTCAAATGATCTCCAACCGGAACACATTCTAATTTGGAATGAATACAATTACATTCTACGAGTAAAATAGTATTATTTTCTACAAGTTAAATAGCATTATCAGAGGCAGAGTTTTTACATCTATTAAATATTTCCACCACGAATTAGTCCAACATGATGAAATAAAAAGACTATTGCTAAAATCTCTTTCACGATATTTAATTATTTGTAAACTGATGCAAAAATATGATTGTGCAATGTATGTTCAACTTACGACACTGAGGAATCAAGAAAGTTTTAATCTGGATATAATACTTGACAGTCTTTCATGCCAAATATTACACAACTGCGGCCGTTAGGTGGCTAGCCCTATAATATCAGGTTTTTTTAAGCAAAACTACAATAAAACTATTCTAATGTTACATTGACAAACAACTACAAAAAACAAGTGCAAACGACAAAATCAAAACAAGGTAAGAATAGAGAAGATTTGAGCGTAGGCTAACTTGGCAAGCAAATATTTGTACATTTTTAAAACAGTGGCTAAAAATACAAAACTTCATCACAACCCACCACCCTTCGACAACTTCCACACCGTTCTAAATCAACAGATCTGATAGTTTCAGATGTATATATGGAGAGGAAGAGGCTCTCGAAATATCTTGGATATGCACAGCCATGTCAGATCATGATTAGTGTTGCGAGTTTTGACATTTTAAAAATTTGCATTACTGTAATGACGCATTGCTGTAGTGGAGGAGGGGTGAAATCATCAAAAAGTCATAGATTTGAGTGCTAGCGGAAGCGTTACATATCGTTTAAAAATTCATCATTAAAGGTTAGCGAAGAGCAACGCAATAAATCAACACAAAACAAAAATTGCAAAGCAGTCTTAAACAGGAGCATAAATCTGAAATCATAAATAGAGTGAAAATTAATAGCTTATAAATACACACTAACGTATAGCTAAATTAACTTTTCAGCTAATTCTGCCTCATGACAGAGCATTACTGCAACATAATTACCGTAGCGCAATTGCTCTAATTACCGGTAACATAATCACCGCTCGCAACACCCATCATCAGACTGTCACTGACCAATCGATCATACCCCGATCACCCGGCGCAGTTGACAGCCTCCAGTTCGTCCAGATACTGTTCGGGCATCGCGACCCTCAGCGACACAATCTTATGCGCGTATGCCCCCACCAGCTCCCCCTCCCCCACCTCTCCCCCCCCATCCCCCACCTCCCCCACCCTCGTCACATCCACCTCGTGCAGACAGCACTCCTCGCGACTGTGCCCCCCCAGCACAAACACCCTGCGCCCCGCTGCCACCAGTAGGCCCTGGATGTGCCCAGCGAGGGCAGTCTCGGCGGCGAGCAGCGTCCACTGGCGCGTCTCGATGTCATACGCCTCGCTTCGGTGGCAGTCGACAAAACCCATCGTGTCGTCCTCCTTTGCGACGCATCCCCCCACCGCCACCAGGCGGCGCTCCAGCGCGGCCACCGCGTGCGAATGCCGAGCGACGTTCATCGCTGGTAGCGCCGACCACACGTCAGCTGCCGCGTCGTACTCCCAGCAGAGATCCACCGGCACGGAATGTTCCGGGTCGGCGCTGATGCCACCGGTCACATAGAGCCGGCCGCCGGCTTCGGCTGCGCCTACGTTGTAGCAGCCGACGGGAATGGGTGCGGCCTGGTTCCAGCGGTCTGGGGAGGAGGGGTCAAAGAATTCGACGGCGTTGAGAATTAGTTCTCGGTCCATGCCGTCGATGACGATGTGGTCGATGCCGGCGATGGCGTAAAGGCCACGCCTCGGCGCGGCGACCAGCGCATGACTGACCCGCGGGTGAGACATGGACGCGATCTGAGAGCACAAGGGAATAGGTCGTAAAAATAATTTGGTTACTAGAAAATAATACCTTTCACAAAATACACGCGTACGATTTTCTGGCCGCATTCCTCGCTCAAACAGGGGTAGTTTACTTTTGCAGTCACTAACATAAGAACTCGTACATTCACCAACTAACATAAACGCCAAGTTATAGCCAAGTTACTCAAAACTATTGTTTGAATATCATACATAGCCTCAGATGCGACGGGACTATGATAATCGTTGCAAAAAAAGCGGATAACGAAGGCTAAATAGGTCGTATTGAACCGCATTTAATCATCAATCAATTTTTAGTAACTGCATGAACGAGAGGCGAGCACAAACAATGATATCACAAACAATGATATCACAAACAATGATATCACAAACAATGATATCACAAACAATGATATCACAAACAATAATATCACAAACAATGATATCACAAACCTGTAAACCAGAAAAAAAATGACTAAACCAACAATGAAAGTCTGTGATGCACTGCGATATGTGACACAACCAGAACTCAGTCAAACTAATCAAAGCGTAGCGGCGGCGCGCCAACCTGGGTCCAGACGCCGCCGTCGCGCGGGTCGTAGCGGTACGCCAGCTCGCTGCTGCACCACCGCTCCCGCCCGTACCCCCCAGTCACAAACAGGAAGTTGCCGAGCGTCGCCGCTGACGCAAACTCAAACACAATCCCCAGCCCCGATGTATCAAATCTCTCTATCAGAAACCCCGCGGCACCGTTCGCCCCCGCTGGCGAATCGGAACTGGCGTCGGAGCCAGAGCTGGGGGGATTCAAATCTCCCACAAGGCTGGCTCTTATACTCGCAGAAGCCGTCACAGGTTTGTAATGCGCGAAGCCTTCGTCCTCCACCCCCGAGTAAACGACGATGAACTCCTTCGTTCCCCTCGGTTCCGCCCCACGACACCCCATCAGACACTGCGCCCCGGGGGTCGCTCGGTAGTCGCGAGCCTCGACAATCGCAGCGCTAACCTCGGCGATCCCCGTGACGTCATCGCCGAGGGAATCGAGCTCGGCGGCGGACAGGAGGGGGAAGCGGATCATGGAGAGGAGAGAGGAACGGTGTCGCTCCCTAGACGGGGGGTCGTGCGCTAGCCAGCGCAGAGCCCAGCGCAGGACGACGCCCTCGGAGGCTTCCAGGCAGCGGTCTTCGCCTGATGATCACCACGCGAAAATGTACTGTCGGGTTTTGCATTAACATGGAAGAAAATGAAAGAGATCTTTCCTCAGGTTGGTTTTACAACATCTAATTATTTGAGGGTCATGCTGATACAAAATTCATATAACTGTATCGAATGAATGACACATGTACATAAAAGTCAATTTACTTACTAATGCTTTCTTCTAATGTCCTAAGGCACTCGATGATATTTAATATACATTTAAATCATTACAACATTAGTTAAAACATTTAAGATGATTCAATATTATATCTGTACGTTGTACGAGCAAATTCTTTTTATGCGGTACATGTCAACCCATTATATATCTTCACACCAACTTGCCATAATTCAGCAAAAAACCAATAAATATGTATATACAATTAAAATAAAAGCAATAAAACTAATTAAAAATTAACGAATACAATAACTAGCAAAGCGGCACAAAACAGAACAATAGATTGCATTAATGTCCTCGTTTACCCAGCAGGGTAGCCACGGCCTCCCAGGACAAACGAAGTGAGCGCGGACGAGACGACATGTGCGGGAACGAGTTTCGGAAATATTCAAACACTCTGCGCCGCAGGTCACCAAGTACAAACTCATCGGCAAGCTCAGTGACAAGGTCAAGGTCCTCCAGACTCAGGTGATGCACCAGATAGTGCCTGGATCATAGCCAACCAATCAGAACTGTTTATGATAAATTAATTACCAGTGCCGTGAATAATTTCTTTTTATTAAAGCTGCATTTCATTAGTTAGTACTCATTCCAGGATCACGTATTATTCATGTTACGGTAAATCACCGTAAGCATTTCAACAAGTAATTAAAACAAAAACATTTATTACGGTATTTAGAACGAAGTAGAGCAAATCAAGTCTTCACCATTCATTGAAACTAAAACAATTCTGAGTAGCTCTCACTACAATTAGGAAGAGATATAGAAACCCAGCTTAACGAAAAGTTTAGAATAAAGTAGAGAAATGAGAAAGTCAAAGGTTACACTAAAATATTAGAGGTTACACAAGGAGATCACAGGTAACACAAGAAAGTTACAGGTTAAAGGTGGCGCACCGGCAGACACCGATGAGCCAGTCAATGTGGAAAAACCGCGCGGCCTCAATGACGCCAGCGATGGTCGGCGTGTCGACAGCGATGTAGCCATGATAGAAGTAGTCGATCATTGCTGCAAACCCTACCGAACTGATGGCCTTGAGCTCTACGACTCGCTCTGATCTCTCGGCCATGTCGTGAGTGAACATTGCCGAAAAGTAGTCACTAGCCTGTATTAGGCAACATGCACAGGAAGTAGTAACAACTCTGAAGGAAGTAAAGGAATGCATAAGTGTGACCAAATTTAGTCAAAATCGGTCACTTACACTTAATTTAGGCCTGGCCTAGCTCTTGAGAGAGTTTCATATATTAATAATCTGAAAAATTGCAACATAAAATTGCAAAAAAAGGCCATTGATAGTCAAAACATCACTGGCTAAATATTTTAATAGTTCATTGCAAAGTTAGGGGTAGGAACAAATGCTTGAGCTGGAAATTTATTTAGACATTTTCATATAGAAAATTGGTCATTAAGATGTAACACCATCCGATATTTAAAACACAGTGATGTGTTGATGTATTTAATGTTCATGTATGTGTCGATACACAAATTTACAAGCAGATGTTTTCCAGCTAAAAAAGGAACAATAAATTAACTTTGATATAACCTTGCTATAATCAAAGATTCATGACACCACCGCACTTGAAATTTCAGTAGTATACACAATATAAGCCCCACTTTGTTTCACGAAAGTCCTCAAACTGCACAGACCTGCTCCAGAACTGCTCGGTGGGCCTTGAAGGTCTCCGAGCCGACGATCAGCTTGACGTCACAGTTGTAGTCGTACATCTTGGAGGCAACCTTCTGGTATTGACGATTGAAGTACTTGACCTTTGTCTCAGACATCTACACATTGTCACACGTCATCGTACAACATCGACAACACATACGGTACGAGCGGCCTACAATCAATATACACAGTTTCATTATTCATTAGGCTTACAGGTACTAAATTACTAATCGCCGACATTGCAATTACGGTAATCCTAACGAAGCAAGAAACCATGATTCATATTATCACGCAGATTTATAATAAATTGGGCAACAATAGCTACAAGTAGCATGAAAATCTCTGCAGCAGATAAGCGTTATGTGGTCGTGAGTAAACTAAATTTTAGTTACAATCAACCTAGCACAAACGAGAAACAAGAAGAGAAGCCAGCCCACCTCAATGATTTCCGTTTGCTCCTCGTCGAAGTGGACATCAATGTCTTCGCAAGCCATTTTACCCTCTGGCAAATGCGCAGTTTTTTTCTTAAGATTTGTAATCGTAACTATAAGCCTGAGAAGCGTGAATAAAATACGATTAGGAAATCGGAACACAAATCAAGTGATTAATTCTAAATGGACGCACTGATCAGCCTATACGATACGGCATTGATGTAATTAGTCATTAGCCTAATTGTAGGTCTAACTATTTTACTTTTTTGTGTTTTTTTCTTGTTCCCCTCCCCTCCGAATTGGCAGCCCTCACAGCTAGGCGCTCAGCCACCAGTCAGTAATGTCGATTTGTGTGACAATATTGTCGTTGCATATTATCCGGATTG
>JAQIWG010000560.1:0-32239 GCA_034695025.1 Chamaedrilus cognettii
TCAATTATAAGTAGCCCAAATAAAAATCGAACCGCAGAACCACGCCCACGCTCATTCAACGAATTTTTACGAATTTTTACGAATTTTAAAAAATGTCAAAAATTCGCGAATTTTCGCGAATTTTAAAACTCTTGAGTCACGTCTCGATCTATGGGCACAACTATATCTACTCTATACGCAAGCTGAACTAGTATTTGCAGAAAGGGATCAATGATTTGTAGTAGCCAGTGATCTGTACGGTTAGGGTAAGAGGTTTGGCACGACGTGAGTGATTTGTTTTTTGGGGTTTACCTAACCCCGCCTATGCTAAACCCGTCGACGATGGTTTTTTTAAAGAATTTAAACGATTATGTTGCGTTTCAATTAATTAATTATTATTATTTTTAAAGCACAATATCGCAGCCGCCGAACAATTTTTTTTCCAGAATTATAAGCCTAGTCGGATTCAGGCTACGGCCCATTTTATGCGCGATATAAAGCTAAAATTATCTTGTTAAATTTGGCTTTTTTAGTAGACTGTTTTCGATCCAGTCGATCAATAATATTTTGTACAAGTTTGCTAATTTGTTGGGTAAGCTTATGTAACAAAATGCCGCACCACACCACTCGCGTCGCGCAAAACCTCTGACCCAAGCCGTACAGATTATAGAGTACTTCGGTTACTGCTTAGCTGGTTAGCGGCTAGGCCGAGGCTGTAATACAGTCTACAGCCTTGCAAGGCCTAGTATGTACCTACTGCGCTGCTGCGCTAGCGCTCTGTACTTACTGGGCGCGAACTATACGCTTGCTCGCAAAACTTTTCAAAATGGATGACAGCTTGGAGGTTGAGTTAGCCCCCTTGACTTCTCCCCTCTCGGGCGCGGATGTGGGGCCGCGTGCACCCGACGGTCGGGAGGGGAAGCAGGCGGCCCAGGGACCCTCTGCGGCCCTTTTGCTGATCGTGGGGGAGCCTGTCTGTGTGGAGCAGAAGGATCTCATCTTTGAACGCATCGTCACAGGTTGGGGTCTTTTTTCTTGTATGTTCGAGACCGTGTGTAGCACTAAGAGTAGGCCTATATGCGATAGAGCCCGGTTCTGTGCAAGGGAGCCCGAAGAGAACCGCTCCCCCTTCTTTAGTCGCCTTTTACGACTCCCCCGGGGAGCTCTGGGCTGCAAGCCAATTCTTTATTCCCCGCCTGCAGGGGGTGAATTGGCGGAATATAGGTTATGAAGTTGTGAAAGTAATTTTAGCTCGTAATGTGTAAAGACACTGACGATACTGGTTGTACATGTGAGAAATTACAGTGTGAGCAGAATTAATCATTATTTGTATGTGATATTGTACGAGTACTACTCGTAGTACTTAATCTTCAACTTCTCTACTGCACTCCGCCCTAATGGATGATTATTTGCAGGAATTATTCACCTTTGCCAAGGGTGCACAAAGTGACTCGAAATGTTTTGTCGCGACCGGGGTTCGAACCGGCTTCTGCCACACTCGCAATCCGAAGTCCGCGAATTAGACCACTCGGCCATAACGCTTCACCGAAAATTAAGTTACGTGATGCTTGGACCTTAATGAAATCAAATCTTGAATCTAATTTGTGCATGCACATTTTGGCGTATTGGTCATTTGTGCGTCGATATTCTGTAACGCACCAAAAATGCCAAAAATTATTAATCTATAATTATGATTCATTTGAATCCTCGCTTCCATGTAGCGCTGTCACTGAACCTCGCGAAGACATTGTCCGCCATTATTTGGTCAAAGAAAAAATTAAGTTAGGTGATGTTGGGCCTTATTTGTGTTTTTTTTCGTTTTTGAAAATCACCTCAAACTATAGCTCAGCTACAGTCACTAGGTTCTCAGAAAAATAAAATGGCCCATCATTGTCTTATTATCAAAGAGCTACGAGACCCCCGGTAATATATCACTAGCACTAAAAGAGGAATTGGCTTGAAAACTTTGAGATTTTTGTCTGGCGACGCCGTGCTTTTAGCGGAAGCATTTAAATATATTTCAACATCGCTGTGTTTAGCATGATATTTACATGTATAGGCCTGGCATTTAAGCTAGTAGACATCGTATACAACTAGTAATTGTGCGGTATACCAACATTACATGTAGGGTCAAAATAATGGAGTATAAATACGCTTTGTTGGTTAGGGAGCCATGGTATATGACAGACAGAATTGCGAGTGTGGCAGAGAGTCGGTTCGATACCCGGCCGCGGCAAAAGATTTTCGTCAAGTCACTTCGTGCGCCCTCGGCAATGGTGCTTAATTTCGTCAGCCCTGCAAATAATCATCCAATAGGGTGATTAGAGAATGCAGTAGAAAAGTTGAAGTTGAAGTTGAAGAATGAATCTGCACTGTCCAATACAGAGTGTTTGCTTTGATTCATCAAGTGCTAGTAGGAAAGGCTCTCATTCCACTGTCAACATAGACTCAGGTGAGTTAGTGCATCTATGAAAACAGTACACCGGCGCCTTATGACTCGTAATGACTGCAAAATGGTGAAAAGCTATTCCTAAATATGCTGGTGTCATTTTTTCAGAAATTCTTGAGCTTGCTAAAAAAAGTGCGATAGATTTTGGTTAGTGCCATTTTTCTTGCCAAAAGAAGCGCCTTTTCTAGAATTTATTCCTCAAAAAATTGAGAAAGCGCCGATTGATGTTAAGCAGTCATCACTTTTAAATTTTTTAAGTCACCTGTGGTCGGATTGATGTAATAGTTTTCCCAGTGCGATTGCCAGCTACCAGAATGGAAAAATTTAGGCATATGCTAAATTGCATGGAACCTGTGTTGAGATTAAGATCGAGCTATCACCTGATCAACATGCGTGAACCGCAATTAAAGCTTAATTTTGTAGCGCGTTCACTTAGGCCTATTCTCATTGAAATCGTCTATAGCCTTCCTTAGTGTTTTGGGGGAGAAAATCTCTGAGATAGTGGGCTGAAAAATTCGACATGGGGGTTCAGTGTTTATACGCGATCTCAAAATGAAAATTTTAGGACAACAATTATAATTTTTAATCAGTGGCTTCCATTGATATATGAGGGTTCAATCTTCTCAATTCTACCGATGAATACCATCGTGTTAAAAAGAAGTCTGGACTAGCGATGAACGCGTGGGGGGGGGTGCATTCTTGGCTAGACCTTACGATGTTTGATATTTGCATGCGCGTGAATAGTTTTCAAATGGTTCGTCAGGTGCATTAGTCATCCTGTGCATTACACCGGCGATCTTCGACGCGGTTCGGATCCAGTTGGTTTCCTGGTTTTTTGGTGGGGTGCTGAGTGCTCGCAATTTTGTCGAATTGCCTAGTAACTTTCTGTATCAGTTGTTGTTAGTTTGGAAATAGTTTCAATGTTATTCCTCGCTGACTGTGTTCACATGTGCAACGCGAAGCCTACTGGGGTCATTGTGTATTGTAGCCCACCTCTTGAACCCCCATTACACTATATATGGCCACTATGAGGCATCTTAGTGATGGATATCAAAACACAGCGTGGTATTTGCCCATTTTTAATTAGGGGGCTATCAATCTTCTCAAATTGCGCTAAATCACAAAGAAAACCAAATTCACTAAATCACTTCCTTTACTATTCTGAAGCTTTTATTTTGAAACAGAGCTCAAATAAATTGCATTGCTATTTTTAGGAGAAAAGGCTTGCTGGAGCCTGGGGGCCTATGAAAGGAAGGGACCAAAAAAGAAAAATCAATGAAAAGAGAGAAAAAGGGATCCTAAGAACAGTCTAAGAGGGTCGTCCCGTTCCAGCCACTGACCAAAAGGGGTTAAATCTATAACATCATCTGACCCTCTTAATTAATGAAAACAATTCTTGAAAGCATGATACATATAATGGTAGAAAATCCGCGAAGCTAGGGGCATCGAATAATTCAGTTAAGAGGATTCAAATTTTTTGCTCGAATTGTAGAGATAAATTCATTGCCAAAATGGTTCATCTCCCATCCCCTTTTCCCCCCTCGACAAAGATCATCCTGTTAAAAAGAAGACCCGTCTGAAAGGCCCGTCTAAATAAGTGCGTTTACAGCTGCCATAAAGTCGCCAGACGTTGCGACAGTTGTATTTGCACGCGCTTCGATGACTTCTCAAATCACAATGGTTGTGATTTGGTGAATAAATGATTGAACAAGACACCCACTGACAAACCTTACTTACAAGTTGCAAGTGAATATAAAGTTTTAATCAAGGGAGCATATTTTATCCATTGAGAACTTGTTGAACATGTTTAGCGTCATAGATCGATTTGTAAAGAACTTAGGCCTAGCTTTTTAGCGCTGCACGCTAAAACTTCACAGTTGATTTTTCTACCATTCAAATAACGAACACCAAACTTTCAGCATACATGAGATGCGCCACTCGTTTTTCAATACATAAAATACATTTGCTTAGCCTGATTAAATTTCGTCCCGAGATGCATGCACGATTACAATACGTACTAGTCTAGAATAAACGACATAACTTGTGCTTCTAGGAATAGGCAACAGTATATTTTCTAGAAGTGATAGGTACAATTTGTCAAATAATTACGGTTTAGTTGTAATCACATATCAAAATTTGGACCCGGGCTCAAATAAGGGACAAATCGCGTCCCATATGCCCTTGATAAGGGACAAGGGACAAATGGCCGCCAGTAAAGGACGTCCCTTGGAATAGGGGACGTCTGGAGTAAGGGACGTCTCTGGAATAAGGGACCCAACTGGACTGGACTGAACCCCCTGGAATAAACGTGACCCACACACGACGTCTCTGGAATAAGGGAACGTCCCTTGGAATAAGGGACGTCTGGCAACTCTAGTTGAGTGTGGGTATTCGTGCACTGTTTACATGCAGGCTTTTTCTCGCTAAATGATTGCTCAATAATGAGCTTTATAGAGGCTTTTTGCTGTTTGACATTTGAAAACGGGTCGACGACGAATTATTTGCTGAATGAGTGAAAAATGTCGTTTGTTGATGCTGTTATTGTTAGTCGTGTTTGCTGGAATTGAATGTGCGTTAATGTACTGTAAATCATGCAATTTTGGCTGCATGTTATTTTGACGGTTTTGCCTCTTAGACATTTCACTGTCATTGAAGGATGCCTATTTCAAATAGCTTGTGCAGAGTTATTTTTAGGCATGTTGTTTTTGCGAGTTTACTGATTCGCGCATTTCGGCAAAATTATCGCGGATTTCGGCTAAATTACATGCATGCGAAAACATTTCATGTTTAACGGTATATAAAACGCCACATTCTGCTGTTACATTCCTTGAACTCTTGTCATGTTCATCTACTTTTTTTTCCAACGGTACTGTGTTCCCGAGGAACTTATAAAAATTGGTGTAAGCGTTTTGCTTTGGGACGGCTAGCCCTCGGACTTTTCTGCTATATTTTGAATTATACAGATATATCATTTTGTCAATTCATCCGCATATTGTCATAACTATACATGTTAAACGTTTTGACCAAATGGGGTTACATGCACTGCCAATATACAAAGGTACGAAACTACGAATAAATGTATAAATATGCATTCGACAAAAGTAGGCTCTTGCGGCGTTTCTACAGTTCTACACCACTGCAGCTGTTGTTGATCTGTTGGCTTTAGCCTACTTTATGCTCGACGACACGTGACAGAGGTCTGGAATGTGGCCGGGTTCTCAATGACTTCATAACTTCATTCTGTGAATACTGCTCAGACCAAACCTGACAGGCTGAGGCTGTGCACTAGTTTAGAGCTATGGGACTTTACGCAGCTCCGCTAACATTGAATAACAACTAATGTTCAAACATTCCTACTTATGTACTAACAATGGGTAACAAGATAAGTTCACAAACACAAAACAATCACATGCAGAAGAAAATTTCGCAACCACAAAAGCACATCAAATCAACAAGAAAAGTCACAACGACAAAAACATCACATTCACAAGACAACTTCAAAACCACAACAGACGTCGCATCTAAAAAACTTCACAAACATAAAAAATGTCACATCCAAAAGAAAAGTTCACAACCACAAAAGAACATCTCATCCACAATAAAAGTTCAAAATCACAACAACACAGTTTGGTATTATTTTATTTGCACCTTCCCCCCCTCCCGGTCGTGAGTTCTGTAAAGGAAGGGAACAGTCTTCGTCAGCAACTCCCCATTCCCCTCCAACCCCCATCCCCCTTCCCCCTGCGCTCGCTGCACAAAAGAAAAAGTTTCGCCCAGAGAACCTTGTGTAGTTACAAATCGACTAACTTTTGAAAAAAGACAAGTTTTGATCAAAAGTCGGAAACAAACACCAGACATTAAGATTACATTGCAGCAATTATACACTGCTGTATTCATGCATGTATGCGTTGCAGCGCTGTCGGGGTGGGATTGTGCCGTGGCGGGGTGTGACATAGACGGTGTGCTCGGCGCGCTGGCGGCCAGCCAATCAGCGATCAGCGCTGGGCACGATGGTAAGCTGTCAATCATTTCTGACTCCTCTCCCTCTCTGTGTTAGTAATTTCTGACTCCTCCCAGTCACTGCGTAAATCGTTTCGAATTCTTCTTGCTGCGTCAATCATTTCTGACCTCTCCCTTTTTCTATGTCAATCATGTCAGACTCCTACAGCCCAGAGCTCCACGGGCGAGTCGTAAAAGGCGACTAAACAAGGGGGAGCGGTTCTGTGCGAGCTCCCTTGCGCAGAACCGGACTGTATATAGTTGTGTGCTACACACGTTCCCTAAGCTAAAAAAAAAAAAAAAATCCTACATCACTGTAGAAATCATTTCAAACTCCTTCCACAGCACCATATAAATTATTTTAGACTCCTCCCACAGCGCAGTGTCAAGCACTTCAGACTCCTCCCACTATATAAACCATTATTTCATCACAAAGGCACAATCAAACAAAGAACATAAAAATACAATAGACAATAAGCTACAAGTGCAAAATAGTCAAACAGACTACACTCGACATGCATGGCCAGCCCAACAAACAGCGTAACGCGCCAAAAAATGCAGATCATTAGCTCACCGTGTCAAAATGTTGCCAAATGTACTATCTTTGTCAATCATTTCTGACTCACTCTACTCTCTGTGTCAATTTTCAGAGAAGTTTGACATCGTGCCATGTTGACTGTTGATGGTTGGACTGTGGGTGGTACGTTGTTAACAGTGACTATAACAGTCCGATTCAGTGCCTCGGGGGTAACAAGCGGCCTCTCCCACTTCTTTGATCCCCTCGATCTGTAGTGATTTCTGTTGACATTTCTCGCAGGTGAACGGTTCATTCACGACGAGAGTTTGGCGATCACCGTCGACGTCCTAATCAACCCCCGCCTAGCCACCCTCCACCGAGCCATTTCCTCCTTCCTCCATCCCTCCCACGCCCCCCCTCACACCCCCCCACCCTCCCGCTACCGCCATCTTGTCTATGCCGGGCTAGCCTGGGCTGGATCCGGATCCTGGCTGGCTCAAGATGGCCTATTTACGTTCTCGCACTTCAAAATAGCGGCAGCCAATCACGGCGCGGCGTATCAAGGGACCGACTCGCGGCCGACGAATGGCGGCGCGGCGTGGCAAGAAACCGACATGTGGCCGGCGAATGGCGGCGTGGTTGCGGTGTCTGTGTTTGCGGAGGGAGAGTGGACGGAGGAGAATTTGAGGCGGGTGCTGGGGGGGACGGAGGGGGGGGTGGAGGTGAGATTGAATCCAGGGGTGGGGAAGAGGGCGGAACTTGAAGCGGCGGAGGAGGGAATCATCAAGTGAGCCGGATAAAGTGTTTAACCTAAATCCATTCATGATATCTCTTTTTTGAAGGAATATTCTTCTTCTTAGTCATTATTGACAGTCTACGTTCTAAGTAGTAAAATTTAATGAATTGTCTTTACATTAAAATTTAATTTAAATGGTCTTCAAAATCATTGATAGTAATCAGCAATAGAATGACAGTTTTTTAATTCCAGTCTGACCGTCAAAGTGATGAAACAAAACTCCTTTGGTGAATTATATTTAAACCTGGAACACGCACTGATGTTCATACGCATTTGTTCTGTCGTTCAGGTTTGCCGACGCTCTTTCTACCTCCCTCTCTGCCCCCCCTACTCTCGAACTTCTGCCTCCGCCCCCCCTGCCCCCCCACGACGCCACCTTCACCCCTCGCCTCTCGCTGCTTGTCTTCCCAGCCGGCGCCGGCTCGTCGGCTCTCGTTCAAGTCGGCTATTTTTGCGCGCTCTTTGATGGCGGCTTTAGCCGGAGGGCGTGCTTTTGGGAGCCGATTAGCCGGCTGCGTCGATTGGACATTCTGTTAATAACGCAGTTTGGTGCGGAGAATGCGTTGGGGGTGGGCGAGTTTGTCAAGCGACTGGCGGGGGGGGCAGGGGGGACAGGGGGGGTTCAGCCAGAGGTGGGGGTGGTGATGATGAATGCGGGGGGGATGGGGGAGAAGCGGCCCCCCCGACCAACCAGCGAAACGCCCTCGATGTAAGTGACCCTGTTTTATGTATTGAGGTTTTTTGTTATGTGTTTCGAATTTGATTTCACAATATAAATGTTTAATATTTTCGTTGGTTTTGCTGCAGTACGGTATAGTGAAGGAAAATGATGACAAACGCTTCAAAATGGCGCCACGCCAGACAGACTCGTCGAGGCTCGCTGCATGTCGAGGAGGAGGCTAGAGTGGATGCCAAGTCGCAAAGTCGCAGTCACAAAGTCGCAAAATCGCAGTCGCAAAGTTGCAAAGTGCATTTCAACTGAAATATCCGACTAGGGGTTAACAGTATTCGAAATGTGTTGCATTTTTTGAATTATATAATTGTGATTGCTAATACGCCCTGCAATACCATTTGAGCTTAGATGGATACAAAAAAGAAAGTTGAAAGTATTAATTAATTTGAAGTTTTTTGTTAAAAATGACGCGCGAGTCTTATTGATATGATTTTTAATCAATATACGGATTAACTTTATTTAATTAAAATTATATATCGTAAATTTTATTAGATTATAATTAATGTTAGTGGTATGTATTACAAATGATGGAACAGAGCGGTTTATGAAAATCTCAACTGCAACTAGAGTATTCCTTAACATCAATTAAGTCCAAGTGCCATGCCGCGCTCTGATTGGCTGCAGGGTCCCAGGCGGCGGCCTCCTACTCAGCATCTCTAACGAAGTCTCCACCCTCCTTTCCCACCTCTCCCACCTCGCCCTCTCCCCTCCACGCCCCCTCCTCGCCCCCCCGCCCGCCCCCGGGGGCCCCAGCCCCCACCACCCCCTCAACCTCTACAACAACGCGGGGCACGGCTCCCTCGATCTTTACATGCTTACCCCTGATGCGAAAGATTTCATGGCACGCGATTGGCCAAAGCTTCTCGACGCTCTGATCAGTGACGGAACACCGGGGGCCGACGCGTTTTCAGCGGCTTGCGTTTTAGTCTGGCGTCCTGTTTCCGTGGCGGAGCGAGTGGCTCGTATTCTTTTCACGGGAGCAGTGTCGCAGGCTAGGATTTTGGAAGGATTTGATCGACTAAAAGGGATACCCTGCTTTCAGACGTCTGATGGTTTAGGAGCAGTTGCAACGGCAAACGAAACGGTAGACGATGCGAAAAAAGGTGCCGGAAAAATTGCGGAAAGGAATGCGAAGGTCGGGGGAAAAAAGGTGACAGTTGCGGCTGGAAAAAGCGGAAATAGAACGGAAAAGGATGGGGAAAGAAATGAAAAAAAGGCTGCTGGAAAAGCGGCGGAAAAAGACGGCTTGCTTCCGAGGACCCTGTCGATGGTGAAAATTGGGGCTGCAAATCGGGGGGTTTCAACCCCCCCACCGGAATCCAGGCAAGCCCCCGCTCCGCCGGAAAAGAGCGGATATGATGCTGGAAGGAAAGCTTCCGCCACCCGTGGTGCAGGGGATAAGGAAAAGGCGGCGGTGGGAGCGCGTGGAAGGGTGGAGGTGAAGGGCAAAGCGACAAGAAGCGCGTCCACTACTGGAAGACTAGTGGATAGAGCAGATAGAGTGGATAAAGCGAATAAGGTGGATAAAGCAGAAAAGGTGGATAAAGCGGACAAAGTGAAAAAGGTGGAAAAATGTGATAAAGTGAATAAAATCAATAAAGCATCTGCCATGGTCCTAAAGTCAAAAGAAGATACCCGCAGTGCCAGGGGAAAGAAATCCGACGAGCCGTCGGACGATTCAAACAACAAGAAAAAACTCACTCTTAAAGAATCGGACCCTAGCACTAAAAGATCGATGCCCGCTTTGTCGATGACGTCAGCGCAAGGCTTGAAAATTTCTGCCAATGGCGGCAAAGCATCAATAGCCGCGGCTAGCGACAGCAAGCCAGCCGCATCGGCGCCCAATCAGAACAAAGAGACAAGCGTTATATTATCTGCGGTAAATAAAGCGTCGACTGTAATCAGTCAATCATCTTCAAACGATCCGAAACCGTCTGCAACGAGCGAAGAATCAGCTGCATTGAATCAAGTCACAATCACTCTGAATGACGATGAATCAGCCGCTGAGTCATTGTCACATAGCCTCCAATCGTCAGCAATCAATTCCCAGTCCATCGCATTCGATCATTCCTCTCCAGTCATTCCACCAGCTTCCGCAGTAGATCCTTCATTGACCGGTGCGGATCTTGATTTCGATTCGTCTCATTTCGGCTTTGACGATTTTTCGGGCGCGTGCGCGGGTGTTTTGCAGGATGAACAAATCCCGATTGAGATGGAGATCGAGTTTTATCCGGGCGATGCCAGGTCGCTCGTCGAAGACCTGAATCCGTTCGAGCTGGAAGACCCGTGTGCTGGAAACAAGAAAGAAGTTGAGAGTGAAATCGATCATGGAACCGAAAGTGGGACCGAACATGGAAGCAAGCATGAAACTGAACTTGGGATCGAACATGGAACCAAGCATGAACATGGGACTGAACATGGTACTGAACATGGAACCGAACCTGAAACCAATCATAGAACCGAACATACAACATCACATGAATTGTTTGCAGAAACTTTGCATGAGATCAGCAACACAAAGGATTCGGGCAATATCTCTGCAAACGATCGAAGCGTCGGATCAAAGGATGATCCAGCTATTGGACAATCTTTCGACAACCTTGACGAAAGCCCCATTGCTCACTGCATCCTTGATGATATCCACCCAAAGTCCGACATCGGAGAAAACTTGATTCCAGACATCTCGGGCACGAAAACCGCCGACGAAATACCGCTGCGCGCTGAAGAAGATTGCAGCGTCACTTATTTTATCGAAGGGGCGTCCGACGAAGAAGGGCAGCCATGTCAAATGTCCATGTCGGGGATTGTGGAAGCGGCACCAGTGCAGGGAGATTCCGAGGATAGATGCCGTGAGGCGTACTACGCTGAAAGAACATCGGACGAAGAGGAAGTAGGTATGGGTCTGACTTGCCACCAATCAACTAGCCGAGATGACCATGACCTTTCCATGAATCAAGGGCATTTGGGTGTCGATGGAACAAACCCTGAGGGATGTTTTACACAAGAAGAAGAAGCAGAACCGATGAGCAAAAGAAGCGGTGAAGCGTATGATATCGCCGCTCCTGCAACGTATCAGTTTTCTTCCGCTGACGCGGACTGTTCAGGATACACCGATGAAAGTTTTGACGAATACGGTCAATACGAGTGCAATCCTGTTGTTTCTGCTTCTTCTTTTGCTGCTGATTTTTCAGTAAAGAACAACTCGGATAAACACATTCCACCATGCGACGATGACCTTGGCGATGACTCTTTCCCGTCACAAAGGAATCATTCGGGAGCAAGTGATGGGTTTCATGAGAAGGGGAGAAAATGTCAAGAGGTCAATGGTGATAATGACGAGGAGGAATTTGATCCAAAGCGCGACTGGGATACGCCGCAGAATCTTCCATTCCCTCCTCCGCCGATCATTGGCGATCCGCCAGAATCCCAAGCGCTAAATGATTCCGGCACTCCGGAAGTTGCCGCTTTGGTGTCCCCTACTCCTGGTGAAGTAGTAGCACCCCCTTCCACCACGGCACCTCCGCCTAAGGAGGTAAAAGCAGTGGAAAAAAGGGTGAAAGCGGCTGAGAAATCATCCGGCGGCGCGACCAAACGAGGGTCGAACGGAAAACACGACGCGGCTGCCGTAAAACTGGCGACTGGGCCAGTTGTTGGTAAAAAGGTGCCCCCTTCAGGGACAGGTGCGACCTCAGACGGGGGGAAAAAGATCCCTGGGGGATTATTTTACGTCGACGTTGCTTATGCCCCCAAGCGAGGCGCAAACGCTGAGTTCTTTCGACGCGTGGTCTCAACGACTTACGTACTCAGTTCGGCGGAGCCGGATATTTGTACTCTTGACGCCATATTGGCCGCGGTAAAACAGCGTCGGGCTGCGGGGGGGACGGGGACAGTGACGCGTATTCTGCCGACGCACGAAGGGGTGGGGCTGGGACCGTGGAGGGAGGAGAGGGCGGGGGAGTTGAGCGAGGCGGGGGTGGAGGTTTTGGAGCCGGTCGATCGAAGCGTGTTTCAGCTGGACGGGGGGCAGAGTGGCGAGAGTTGTCAGGCTGTCAGGATCGACCTCTAGGCCTTTAGGGTCAAGGTTAAGCATTGTGACCACTCCGGTCATATTTGAAGCATCAGCCAAAAAAAAAAATCCCATAGCGAAATTAAACAATGTTGCATAACTCGATCATAAGTAAATTTGTCTTGTATAGTTGCAGAGATTGTAGAGAAAATAATTTGTAAACCAATTTTTTTGTTTTTTTATTTTATAAATTCAATCAAATTTAATTTTCAACACATAACGAGGTCACGAAATTTATATTTTTATTTGTTAGAAATTTATATTTATGAAACAGCTTCGTTTAAAGGTATGAATGTTTTCACAAAGTTTTAGAATTCAAGTGGATGGAGGGGGGGGGCAGCAGAGCAGGGAGAGTTGTCAAGCTCTCAGGATTGACCTTGGCAGTTGAAGCATTATACAAAGCGTGTCATGAAAAACCAAACCCACTGCGACATCGCGATAAAACCTAAAATAGCCAAAAAAAATTATTTAAATATATAAATTTCTAGTTTTTCTCAATTTCTTTTATATAAAAAATTGTCATAATTTTTCTTAATACAGAAACCACGTTTTATTGATCTGCACAAGAACCATTATAGTATGCTAACTATACTCAGAAAAATTTAGCTGATAAAAACAAAAATAAAGTGACACGCGATTTTGTTGCATATATTAAAAGAGATTCTCGTTTGAACTGTCTAAGTTGTTTCAAAACTTGAAGCTTTTCAAACTTGCCAGCTTGAAGTTCTGATGTTTGATTTCAAAAAAGAAATTCATGCGTACGATATTTTAAAATTATTTGCTAAGACTTTATGACTTAGATTTATAATCGTAAATGGCTCTCAAACTAGTTAGCTTACTTGGCTGTGTGACATGAACGCGTGATATTTCGTTTAAATTGTTTCGCTTTTCTTTCTGCTTAGAAAAGTGATTTTATGCGCCATGGTATTCCGTTCGGTATTTGTCAAAATTTACTGGGGGGGGGGGGTTAAATTGTTACGCGTTTCAGCTAAATAAGAAGATGTCCGAATTAACTCGCAACTGCTGCAGGTGGGGAGGGCGTTTTTTTTATGACGATCATTGCTGCTTTAAGCATCAAGCGTACCACTTGAAGAATACTATTTGTGCGATCCGTTCCATTATATTTAACTGAATGAATATTATATTCGCTTTTTCCATATTTTCCTCTATCATATTTTATATTTGACTTTGTATGGTTTGCATTGGAATGAATTCTCAAAATACCTCGTTGCCTTGTACTATTTGAATACTGGGAATATCTCAAAACAGACAGGCCATTTTAATAGAACATTAAGGCTTCGCTTTAACCATATTTATAGGACATAAAGTTTGAACATCTAGGAGAGACTAATGTTTTATGTAGAGTGTAGACAGACCATGTATAGTCGTCCTACTTGTGAAAACGTATTCAACTCATCGAAGAAAATTTTTGAATGCATAAATTTCACTCCACGTTAAGTTTTCATGAAGTTTACAAATGCAGCGAGACCTGGTATAGTATTTCTTTTCAAATACAAGAATTATGTTCAATTTATTCTGCGGCTTGGTTTACAAGAACAATCTTGTTACGCATCATTTTAGTGACGATCTTGTTCCCGATGGGAAAAAGGTTTTTATGAACATCCCTTTAGTGAATGCTGATGAACTATATCGAATGCAATGCCCTAGTTATAGAGGGTTATTTTTAGTCGGCGTAGTAGGTCTAAAAAAAGGTGGATCTTAAATGCTAATCGTACGCCTCATTTAAAACGGAGAGGCGTAACGCTACGCGTTAAAATCGACTCTGGTAGCATGCGAGTACATATAGGCCTACGCTGTTTTTTGCAGCTTAGGAATCTCCTGTTTTACCCAAAAAATTTGGACTATGATCAACCTAGAACGGCTAAGTCAGAAACACTAAGCATTACATGTTGGCTTCTAGTTATTTTGGCCGTTTTTCCTCTAGAAACATTACTGCACATAATTTTTGCAACCTTGAGAATGACCACTTATTATATACAGCTTCTGTAGATTTATTTTCGTGCATGTAATTTTCACGAGTTTCACCGATTCGCAAAATTGACCAAAATTACATGCGCGCAACGATTGCATGTTTGCAGTACTGCTGGTGCACACTGCACCAAACAAGACGATTGCTTGTCGGAGGTATCTTGACGTTGTAGCCTGTTCAATGGAGTTCTGTTGGCTCTCTCAAATCATGCTAATTTCTGTGAATTTTTGCAGGAAATGGTCAAATCGCGTACACTGACATCGTTTATCATCCTCTGAAAATTGCCTTTTTTACGAATCATTCAGCTTGATGAATGTCGTTCTAGGATTACAGTAATCCAAATTCTTTGCTTTTATAAAAAGCAGGTTTACCGCTACTCCCAGTTACATTTCACTGATAGAAACAACAAGGTAAACCACGAGAGGACTATTTTCATTGACGGCCATAGTACACAGCTTATAAAGCAAACTCAAACATGTTGAAACAAAACCAATTCTTGAATGAACTTCCTCACGACTTCAATGCAAAACAAAATTATAATCAGTTTAGATATTTTATTTTTTAAATTCAATAGCAAATATCTATCAGCCCGGCCAAATGCCATTAGTCCAAAACTCATCCGTACAACATTAAAAACTATTTAAAACTTATTTTCTAATTAATAAATCAAATTAATTTTTGAAAATTGTCTGAATATTTTTGACTTAACCTGACCTACTTGTGACTCGCAGAAATACCAGCCAATCCAAACAACTGAACATAAACAGAATATAGGTCGAGTTACATTGTAGAACACAAAATAAAGGTGGCTTGTCCAAACCAATTTGGCAGCCACATCATCGCGGTCTGAACAACATAATTTTCTTTGCCTAAACAATTTCAAACTAACGCAACATAAATATTTAACTAAAACGCGTCATAAATTTTAGAACCCCATCAAATATATTATGAAGCGCTTTGCAAACAATATACAAGCATTGAAACTACTCATAAAAAAGAAACGTCTGCAAACGGTGCACACTTACGACATTTAAATAAAATTCAATCATTGTTGCACATCGTATCTTATGGCCCACCCAATCGCGAATCTTTTTACTCGAGTCGCGCAAAGCATCTTAACCACGACTTGCTTCTTCGCTCGCATCCAAATCTAAACTTCACCATACGTCAAACCCCAGGCGAAAAATATTCGCCAAATGTCACAAACAGCGACAAAAAACCTCTAAACTGTACGTCATAAATGTCCTGTTTTAAGCATCGTCTTCGCGACAAGCGCAAGCAGCAAAATTCTGATTCACAACGACTGTAAAACATGAAATTTTTGTGTACGCGCAATTTAGTAGAATTTGGCCAAATTCGCCAAAAATTCCATGCAGCGACAAAGCAAAGCTGCAGAATCCATATATAGAGGCAGTCCTCTGAAACGCTAAAATCACGCGCAATAAAATTTCTGAGAGGCAAAACCGCAAAAATACCATGCAGTAAAAATTTCATGTTCATAGTAATACTCAGTTGAATAAACACAGGTTCAAGATAAGGATTGAGATGGAGTTGCGGACTGAAAAATCAGCTCGCGCGTATCATAATCAGATCTTGATTTTTGGGGTGTTTCACCCGCTCCGATTGGTCAGTTTATAACTCGATCTCTATCTTCATCTCAACTCGCATTCATGCCACGGAGTATAAACGCTTCTCTCTTGAGTAAAATCAAAGTGAGTCAATCTCAATCGCAAGGGTTGAGATTTGGTGGCTAACCAGTAGTTCATACGACATTTGGGCCTCCTTTGCTTCGTTGACATTCGGAACAATTGTCCCAAAAACAATCATCCAAAAAACAATCATATAAAAAACAATCGTCTCCAATCCAAGACAGCACAGATGTCCCAAATTGTTCACTCGCCTTTGCTGGAAACCGAATGATGAACACAGTCCAGACAACGATCGCATTCAAAAGATAAATTCATGCGCAACTTTCTGCAGCAATCCCGTTATTAATCGGACAGACAACGGATTGGCCTTTAATTGGAGACAACGGCCAGGCCTTCAGCGCGCCGAGAAACTCTGCTCTTCTTCTTTTCGTCAATTCGATCGTTAATTAGCGACCCTCTGACATATCTCTGGCGATTAGAGTCAAACAGAGCTCAAAGAGCGGTCAACAAGAGTCACGGAAGGCTCGAGCTAGGCCTTGAGTGCGCTGAACTGGTGGTAGATGTCGAGGATGCGAGAGTCGAGCTCAGCGGTGAAGAGCTGGGACTCCAGGGTGCTCACGTAGTGGTTCAACTGCTCGTTGTGCTACACACATCAAACAAAACGTCAAACAAAATGTCAATAATAATAATAATAATAATCGGACAATTTTCAGAGCGCTTTAATGCGTCCAAAGCCATCACAATTACTGCCGGTTGCTCGACATCGAGTTGAAGTGTGATTTAATTTTGTAGTCCGATTTAACCAATGAAAAATTACGAGAGAATTGTATCGAATAATTTGATTGGTCAATTCGGACCACAAAATTAATCGCACTGCAAATCGAGGTCGAGCAACCGGCAGTCAGGGCGCCGCATGCAATAGCATGAGCAGTCGGAACAATTACAATTCACCGATACTCAGACAAAAAAGACAGTTTCAATGAAAGCATACTATCCAGCCAAATTAATACAAGTATGATCTAGCAAAAAGTTCAGTTTCGATTCTGTATCACATCAAACGCACAAGTGTCACTGGCTGCTAACCCCGCACCAGATAATTATTAATTTGGTTGGCGTCCGGAAGGGCATCCGGTCGTAAAAACCCAGCTTCTGCAGTCCCCATCAGAGCGCGAGACGTCTGACCCATATGAAACCATGAAACCAACAATGAACAACAAAAAAGCAGCTAGTTAGTTAAAAGAGATCCGCTGTTGTGGGTACTCACAAGCAGCAGCATCTGCTGGAGTCTCTCGCTGACCCACTTATACCACGGCGTGCTGAAGTCTGCATGGGCGGCATCAAAGCGCGCGAGATGGTCCGTCAGCACCACGATCAAACGCTGAATACACGCGCACAGACTCAAGGACTTAGTGTAGGTGTTAAAGTCTGTCTGAGAGTTGAAGTCTGAGTGTTGAAGTCCGTCTGAGAGTTGATTTTGTTTTTGTTTTGTTGTAGTTTAGGGACCGTGTGTAGTACACAAGGGCTATATATAGTACAGTTCTGCGCAGAACCGCTCCCCCTTTTCTTTAGTCGCCTTTTATGACTCGCCCGGGGAGCGCTGGGCTGCAGGTCTATTCTTTGTTCCCCGACCTGCAGGGGTTGTATGAAAATTGAAGTCTGCATGTTGAAGTCTAAGTGTTGAAGTTTGTCCGAGTGTTGAAGTCTGTCTGAGTGTTAAAGTCTGTCTGAGTGTTGAAGTCTGTCTGAGTGTTAAAGTCTGTCCGAGTGTTGAAGTCTGTCTGAAATTAGAGAGCAAAGGGCAAGGCTAGACACAACTATCAAGACCAAATACACAAATACAAATGATAATAATATTTGGTTTAGAGACCGTCTAGGCGTCCAGTGACGTCATCGGGGACAAAGGTCAAGGTTAGAGACACAAAGGTCAAGGTCGAGCACACCTGCAGCACGACAAAGAAGAGGTTCTTCTGTGCGCGGCGCAGGTCATGTAGACGATCCTCGTCCCCCTCCAGCAGCTCCTCCATCGTGCGCTCATCGCTCGCACTCCCCAACTCCTTCTTCTACACACACCGCCACCAACAACACTCTTACTTTAAGGTCTAGTCCAAATGGCCACCATACAGTTACATAGCATCAACTAAAAAGAAGAATAAATGAAAGATAAGGGCTGTAATGCATGGTTTCATAGTTGCCGGCGTTGGGACTCCAACCCGGGTTCCCTGGACTCAAAGCTTACGCCACAACACCACAGCTATTCGCTATCAAACATTGATGCGGACCTTGTGGGTCCTGTCGTCCAGCTTGTCCCTCATCTCGTCCACGTCCTTCTGCAGACGCGTCACCTGACGATTCATCTTCATGATCGTTGAGTGCAGGATCTCCCACACGTACCAGCTGCAAAGAAGAAGAAAAATATTATCGAGTATGCAGTCCCTCTAGCCCGTAATATCCGTATATATTTTTGCGCATATTTTTCTTTTTATTAAATCATTAAATTAAAATTCGATATAGAATAGAGAATTAGAACAGAAAAGATAATAGAAGTTCAAAATTAGATATCTATTCGGATACACTATGAGTGCACGTCGCGCGGACTATGATGCAAGCGACAGTCAGAAGAAAGAAAAACTGGATTGGATCATGGACATGCATTCAGAGGAGAGGTATTGTTGAGAGATATGATGGAGGGAGGAATGGAGGGGAGGACAGGAGTGGGAAGGCCACGTTTCGGAATGATAGACGACCTGCTCGAGAAGGAATCATATGCAGAGATGAAGAGAAGGGCCGTGGATCAGCTAGGGTGAAAGGTTTGGACACCAAGGCCCTGCCATGTAGCAGAACACTAAGGATTCGGGTAGATAAAAAGAAGAAGACCTGGTGAGCTCGGGCAGCATGTCGGGACAGAAGACCCAGGCTGCGACCGCCGAGCACTGGAGGATCTGGACCTTGAGCAGCTTGTCGATCAGCACCACCATCATCTGCGCAGCAGCAGCACCATCAGCAGCAGCATCAGTAGCAAAGTCCAGAGGACCAGGGTTCAAGTCCCGACGCCGGCAACCATGAAATCATGCGTTACAGACCCTTCAGCAAAGCTGTTAAACACACAAATGTCGCTAGCTGCTAACCCCGTGCCAGATAATTATTTATTTGGTTGACATCAAGAAGGGCATCCGGCCGTAAAAACCCAGCTCCAGCAGTCTTGATAAGGGCGGGCAAAAACGTGTAAACCTGTGTGAAAACATAGACATCAACAGATTACACGATAAAAAATGAGGTTAGTTAGTTTTAGCAGCAGCAGCAGTAGCAGCAGCAGCAGCAGCCACAGCAGCAGCATAAGTGGTAGCAACGTCATCAGCAGCAGAAGTGGCAGCATCAGCATTACTGGCATCAGCAGCAGACGTTGACCTACATACATTGACCCACATACGTTGACCTACACACTGCGACCGGCTGATAGTGCCTCCGCAGCGTGTGAATGCCCATAAACACACAAATCTAAGCTCTCTCCGCCTCGCGCTCTGACCTACATACTGTGACCTACATGCTTGACCTATAAACACTGACCTAGTAATGTTGACCTACATGCGCTGACCTACATACCTGCTGGTGGTTCTTCCACAGCGCGTGTATGCTCATCAGCACACAGATCTGAGCTCTCTCCGCCTCGCGCTCGTCCTTCACCTCTCCAAACGACTTGAGGACCTTGTAGAACCTGGCATCGGCCAACACAGAATCTATACTTTATCGCGCATTGAAGCGGCGAACTATCTTTTTTTTTATACAACACCGAATGCGCGCGCACGCAGAAAAAACACCGATTCCTATATTTTCATCCAAATAATGCTTATTCCGATGCCATCCCTGGACGACAAAACGGACTCTAAACTCATTACATTATTATTATAATAACAACGACGATACTACGGCCGTAACCGTATTGTAGCGATATTGCGACTTTGACTACAACCTTATTTACTACATACTGCTAGCATAGGCAACAATTATTGCTGTGTCTTATGCTGACTGATTTGGTACTTGGGATATTCTGTATACGTTCCACATTTAATTTATTGGTTCCTCTTATTTTGTTTTAATGCTCTATCGCTCGCGATGAAATAAAGATGTTCATAATTATTTATAATATCGGTCAGTCCTAAATTTCGTAATCGCAACAGCTTTGTTGCGAATCAAAACAAAAATTGTTTTAAAACAAGATTGGAAAAAAAGAAACACAAGTTGTTAAACTGGTAGCCACAAGCGCCGGGGGCAAAAATGATTTAGTTACCGGTACTCTTTACTTTCATTCTCAGTCGATTTGACCGTCTAACTGCGGCTTATATAATTGCAAAAACCATCCAGAAAACACAGCAGCACGCAAGAGCCACTCAAATAACCGAGCAAGGAAGGTATTGCAAAGGAGCAAAGGAAAAGCGATTCCTTACGTCTAATGCGATATTAGACGCGAGGAATCGAGACATAAAATATATAGAATTGCGCTCACTTCGAAATGGCAGCGAAGGAATGGCTGAATGACTTCGAGCCGGCGAACAGCAGCGTTTGCACAAACACGTCGATCTTGAGCGCGCTATGTGCTGTACACACACCACACAAACACGTCGATCTTGAGCGCGCTATGTGCTGTACACACACCACACAAACACGTCGATCTTGAGCGCGCTATGTGCTGTACACAAAATGCTGATCATCACATTAAGCATGGAGTACAAGTTTGACAGCGCGTCGGTTCAAATCCCGGCAGCGGCAAAGATTTCGAGTCACTTCGTGCACCCTTGGCATAGGTGTTTCAAATTCGTCAGGCCTGCAAATAATCATCAATTTAGGGTGGAGTGCAGTAGAGAAGTTGAAGTTTAAGTGAAAAAAATCAAATTGAAACAAACTGTAAAAAGAGCAAAAGCGCTTAAAGTCGCGTGCGCTGGCACAGACCATCGTCGGAGTCGTCATCCATGGGTCGCGCGAGCTCGTCCAGATCCTTCTGTGCATCCTCCACCGAGCACTTGGCCTTGATGTCCGTCATCAGCTTGTGCGCCACCATCGTGCCTGGCTCTGAAGCTGCATCCAGGGGGTGGCGGGGTAAACCACTAGGCCACTCACTGGTTTAAAAAGTCCAGTCTATCAATCGATCCTCACACATCGGCTAAAGCTAAAACACCAACGAGAGTTGAAATTTCGACCAAATCAGATCAACTTGAATTCAAATAGTTCGCGTACCTGCCCCTTCACAGCAAAGTAGCATGCGTACCTGCCCTCTCAGCAATTAATTAGCGCCGTACCTGCCCCCTCCTGCTCGTACTTGTAGATGGGGTCGGGCTTGGCGGGCAGCAATCGCGCAAAGCTCTCCGGCACCACCTCCACCACTCTCAGGTAGTAGGACAGTCTGCAGCACACCGACGTTTTGTGTTAGTACGACAATCTGCAGCACACCGACATTTTATATTATCAGATATTTAAAATCTTGTTATTGAAATTTAAATCAAATGACATAAATTATTACGAGCGTGTAGTATCAAAGACTATTACAGTCCGATTCAGTGCCTTGGTTTTGCAAGCAGCGAACAGTTCTCTCTTCTTTAACTAAGTGCTAATTGCTCTACCTGATTTGAAAATATTCAAAATCGCACATTACTCAAACTGCGGTTTAAGCTAAACTGCAGTTTGAAATTTTTGGGTTGCTCGACGATTTTCTTCGGTTTGAGTGCGATTTAGCAAATGTGCTAAATTAACTGAACTCTGGTCTTTAGGAGCGTTCCTCAAGACCCTAATCGTGTTGTACGTGTCAATAGTGGTGAATGTTCGATAACATCGTGAAAATTTGAATCCTGAAACATAACTGAATTTCAGATATTTTGGCCGTTAAATCGCACTTAAATTGCACTCAAATCGAGGTCGAGCAACCAGCGGTACGAGTTTGTGTGATTCGAGAAAAATGCAAGGTTTTGTGACTGCTAGAGTCGTATTGTGTAGAACTTCAGAACCTGAGGCCTGTGACGCGCCTTTGCTAGCTTTCTTCGCGTAAACAATGCGGTAAATGTAGGCCAAAGTAGCCTCTCTAAGAGCATAATAGCTATCAACTATTGTAGGTAGTTTATATATGATTAATATAGTTTGTAGATTTATGTCTACAAGGATAATCAAGTAACACAAAACTGCGTGGTAGGCCACTAGTCGCACAACGCAGCGCTGCAGGTTGACAGGAGCAAAGGCAATACTACCCTACTGGTATCTTCCCATGTGCTCTTCATGCAACGTTACATTTTTTTTAAACAATTGAGAGCAGTAGGCCAAATTACTGGCTAATCAACGATCAAGATGGGCCTATATAATACAAGCCTAGCCTGTGCATGAGGCCTTACACGTACACGTAGGCCTGTAGGCAATAGATGTCACGCGATGCAAGGGGGTCAAATGTTAGGTATTGCATGCAGCAGAGGCTGTTGGAGCACGCTCTTCGTGCAACCATCGACGTATAAATCCTAGCCTACGTCCCCACGCTAGCCTAGCACTGATAATAGGACCTCATATAAAAATTTCCTTTAATTTTCTAGTGGATGACCAAGCTTAAATACTCGTATTATCAATCATTGACGACTCTGCTGTTATAGGTAGGCCTGAGAGTCGCTTGGCGTAGCTGTTAGGCCTATAGCGTACACTGCGCAAAGCGTGCACATTGAAGCGTATGTAGCGCTACACTTTAGAATAGGTCGTAGTTGACAATGCTCGTCTGCAATGTGGCACGAGAGGCATGATGTCATAGTCTACAATAAAGTAGTCTACAGGACATTTTGTGCAGCTTGCTCGATGCGCCAAGTTAAATAACTTTGTGCAAATAAAGATGTGACAGTTTACTGACTAGAGCTGTAGGTACACACAGCTATTGTAGCGCGAGTACATGTGTAGGCCTACAGAGCCTTCATTCCAAAAGTTTCTTCAATGTAAGCTTGCAAGACGGAGCAGCACATGCATGGTGCATAGTGCACAGTTTATAGCCGAGTCTAGGCTACTGCTATAAAAGCCGTGCAGAATGTATGTCAAGTGCTGTTCAACGACATCAAATGGCAGGCCAGATCCACGCCAGTTCTCTGGCTGCCCGCAGGCAGTGTTTGTCTAAGAGCTCGCCTGCATGCTACTACCTGACGTTAGAAGCTCTTGCTGTTTGTGGATAATTCTCACTGTAGTAGGGTTGTCTCAAGACTTACTTTTGACGGCAGTCTGGTCTGTATAGGCGTGAGGACCTGCAACTTTAACGTTTTGTTCGATTTCAGAGCTCTTGAATGTATTTATTGAACATTAGTCCAGCGGAGTAGTTCTGTAAGCCTATTTCATCATGTAGGCTGACTTGTACAATCAAGCGATCAGCTGGTCACCGATAAACAGACGTGCCCACGCACTTGTAATTACATGTAGCTGTGATTGTCATTGCTTAACTCGTCTCAAAATGTTTCGAAACGCTTTCAAATGAAGTCAATGTATTTTAGACTTACTAGGCTTGTAAGTGTATGCAGTGCGTCTAGGTTCGCTGCCTTGTCTACGCCCTTAAAATGCGTAGGACACTTATTGCAGCATGCACATTTACTGCAACATGCATGCTTATTGCAACATGCATGCTTATTGGAGCATGCATGCATATTGCATAGACTGCTGGCGTAGTGAGACATTTAGGGTACTTTGTTTCTCATGGCAAACTTCTGAAATATAAGGCGTCGCTCATGCTAGTAGCCAATATACATGATAATTAAAATAATATCTTAGAATTAATGTTTGTTCGTTTCAGCCGTTGATTCGTCCAGTGTGTCATCAACCTGACCATGTTTGCCCCTTCAAGTTTCACCCTCGACCCGGTCCCCACCACCCAGGCGACCAGCCCTTCCCCCCCTCGTCACACCAAGGTGCAGCTCTACAGGGACAGCAAGGTCTTCAAGGCCGTCGACGAGCACGCCATGAAAGTGAGTCGTGCCTGGGGTCAAGGCCTTTAGGGTGAGTCATGCATGGGGGTCAAGGCCTTTAGAACGGGCGTCGTGCAATAAACAATGACGTCATAACCACCATTAAATAAAACACCCTAGTCTTCAACTGAGCTCATTTTTAGCTGCGTTATTTAAACCTGGAACGCTTGAATGCACGATTCGCAGTGTTAGAAATGTAAATTTCATTCGCATAAGCCTACTTGTTATTATATATCACAATGACTAGTCACTCATGATTGTCAAAACAATGCATTTCACGCGTGACTCATGTAGCCTATAGATAATGTTACAAATGTTATACAGTCATATTTAAGTTGATAATATGCTGAATTTCATATTTGGAGCTTAAATTTGGATGGGCAATCCTAAGTACTATCATTATATCTGGATCGGAAGGATTTTCAGAAACGTGGATCCAATCTATGTTTTGAAACGAAACCGGTTCAGTATAGGTCTACTGATGGTGAGGAGATTGTCCGAATGGTAGTGCATTCATTATATTTCCGCCGCTGCTTACATTGTGTAGATCGCAAAGAAGAACTATTCGACGTTTCGAGATCTCATTTGGAATCTTTGTTTCAAGAAGAAGTTCAACGAACTTGAGAAAGCGAGGTGAGCCTGAGAGTTCAATCAAGGGATGCAGTGTTGTGCCGCACTTGAAATAATTATTGCACAGCCCTTGTGATGTTTCATGACATTCAGGTTTGTCCAAACGTTGTATTGTGTGCGAGGTAAATGCAAATGCTCTTAGCTCTAGCTCTTTTGCATTCTCCGATGTTGCAACAATGTGATTTTTTTCTGCACTGTTTCGATCTGCAATGTTTTTATCTGCTATATCTCTATGTACTATCTGCAATGATTCTATCTGCAAAGTTTCTATCTGCAATGTTTCTCTCTGTGATGTCCGTATCTGCGATGTCTCTATCTACGATGTTTTTATGTGCGATGTCTCACTCTGTGCAGAGCAATCTTCCTGTGGGTGACGTGTCGTGATCTGCAGACGATCTCGTTCTCAGAAGTGAGCGGCGCTGGCAGCCCGGAGCAGTTGCTCTCCGCTTTCAGAGCGGGCAAGGCGACGTACGCACGCATCTTCGACTGCCTTGCCCGGTACACAACATCAGTTGTTGCCACCTACATCCAATTGACGTTGTCGCGGCCGGCCAATCGGAAGCTGTTAGCTATGATGCCAGCTGCTGCAGCTTCGATAGCCTGCACTACGCCACGAGTGACGAGGCAGTGTCGCTGCCACGGCTGCTTAAAAAGCCTACACCGTCGCAGTGAAGATCCTTCACATTAAATTATCAAGACTTCACTTGTAGGCCTACATACTTAGGCCCTACTAGCTGCTAAGATGCTATGAGGCCGGGCCTACGAGGCATAGGCTATGGTCAGCAAACAGCTTAGATAGCTTACACAGCAAAGACTCCCAGAATTGACAAGTAGGCCTAACTACTATTTAAAGGTGTTATAAGGCGGGGCCTACAGGAGGTGCAGGTTATGATGCAGACACCTTACATTACCAACACCATCACAACTAACATTCTTAGATTCTTAGCATCAATAATTTGGCTGTTAAGATTAAGACTGGACACGTCGGCCTACTAGCTGTTGAGGCTGGGCCTAGGAGGCGTGGAAGGGACTAAGCATGCATGCAAGATTGTTAAATAAGCTGATTGACATAATTATAGTTACTATAGGCCTACATTATTATATGCCATTCTTTCGTTGCCAGTCGCCATGGCAATTCTAACTGAATTTCTTCAGAGCATTTTAAGGTATAACAATGCATTATCCTTTGCATCACTGGGAACGATCAAGAATATGACTCGCGGGATTTAGCCGAGTGGTTACGTTACAAGGAAAGCCCTACTACTTGATTGGAACGCACCTGCCGTCTGAGAATGCCACTCCTAAATTTGCTCAAATTTATTTTATAGACAATGATAAAAAAATATGAGATTCGCAAACGTGTGCTTTCTGATCCAAGCTAACGTCCCAATACGCATAAGGCCGTATAATATGTTTTTCGTAGACTCTTTAGCATTTGTATATAATCAATAGTTATCGAGCATTGATTCGATACATCTATGGATATAATTATGTATCTTGCTAGTAGGTTTAAACACTCTTAGGTGTCAGACGCTGTGTCCACATAGTGCTCTACATAGTTTGCATGCGCTGCACAATAGTACAGGTCCTCCTGCGCGCTTTGCCAATCATACAAACTCTAAAAAGGCTGTTTAAAGTGTGATATGCTGCCAACGAGTTTTATGAAGATGATTTGACGATGAAATTGATAAAAGATTTGATGATGATTTATATGAAAAATTAAATTAGAAGAAATTTTAATGCTCATCTTCTTTGTGTGAATTACTCTGAATATCTTTGTTGCATTGTCACATTATTATATGCAGGTTGTGCAAAAAATATAAAGCTTAATCAAAAGTATAATTACAAAGGCCCATTGATGCCATGTTTCACCGCTCGCCCTGACACTACTCATGCAGTCACGCAGGCCTCGCGTGCATCACCCTTTGCGGCTGGGCCAAGGGTGTCGACTACCGCCCCGGCCTCCCCCTCACCGCGCGCCCCGTCAATCACTCCTGGAACGCCGTGCAATTGGACGGCGACTGGCAGCTCGTCGACTGCCATTGGGCGACGCGTTTCCTCCAATCGGATCGCAACGTCCCGGAGAATCTGGTGTACGAGTACGACGATTTCTACTTTATTCCCCCCCCTGCCCAGCTGGGGTACACCCACCGCCCGGAGGACCCCGCGTGGCAGCTGGTGCCCCTCCCGGCGATGAATGCAGAGGGGTTCGAGGATCTTCCCCTGGTCAAGTCATATTTCTTCGCGACGGCAATGCAGCTTCTACCGGGGAACAACCACGGTGTACTGAGCACCAAGAATGGTTGGTGGGGGGATAGGATTACCGGGGGGGAGGGGGTGTAGTCTTTGTATTTATAAAATATGCACTAATGCTGTTTTTATGTGGTTTATACTTGAATCTACTAGATGAATACTAGATGAATACTGGATGAATACTTGAATCTACTAGATGAATACTGGAGATAATAGAAAAGAAATTAATTTGTGCATAAAATTTTAACCCTTCAATGCTGACTTTAAACTTTTGATGTTCGCGAACGATTGATGTCTGTGACAGATATTTTGCAACAATGTTTCACAAATGTTAAAATTTATGTTTATTGACTTCCAAAATTGACGTTTTTGTTTAACATTTAGCTTTCAGTCTTAAATTGATAAACGTTAAGCATAGTCTTACTTTTCCGATCCACTTTATGATAATTATTTGTAAAACGTTTAATATATTCTGAAGGATGAAATAAAACTATATCCATAGACATGTATACCACTATTCCATATAGTTGAACAATAAATAAACACTGTCACATGTACAATTTTGTAAGAAATACGAGATTCACTACATACTGTAACATTCAAGATATTATTTTACCCCCCACAGGCGTAGTGGCGCTATCTATCGGGTTCACGGGTCGCACGGCCTTCACCTACAAGCTTGGTCACGGTGACGTCATGGCTGAGAGCGTGGGTGGGCACGAGCTGAGCCGCTGTGTGATCCAGGAGACACGCGACGACCGCGTCGTGTTCTACGTGCGTCTGCTCGACCGCGGGGACTTCTACCTCGTCGTGTTTGCAAACGTTGTCAACGAGCAAGTTTCCTCCAGCGAGAACATCTTCAAGGCCGTGAGTCGTATTGAAGGGCTTTGTAGAGTGGTATCACTGTTCGCTCCAGGTCTGCGAGTACAGGATCGAGTGCACTGACTGTTGATTGGTGTCACTGTTCCCTCCAGGTCTGCGAGTACAAGATCGAGTGCGCCGACCCCGCTCCTGACTCAGTCGGACTGTTTCCCAGCTGCGCCGACGCGAGCTGGGGCCCCGACACCTTCATCTCCCAGTTTGGCCTCACCCCCACCAGCCGCGCGGCCATCTTGTTTGCGCCGGAGGGGCGCGCGGAGGTGTCGTTTGAACGAAAGGGAGATGTGCGGGTGTATGCGCGACTGGTGCGGGAAGGTGTGGAGGACGCGCAGCTCAAAGGCGCCGTCTGCGTCAGGAACGAGGCAAACAAGGTGGCGCATGCTGGTTGCATTACTGCACATAACTATGAACATATATTAACTTTATTCATATGTTATTTTTTATTTTATTTTTTTTATTTTGCATTGTCTGAATTATGCTATATTGTGATTAAAAAATTATTATTTCTGCTTGCAGTCATTTATATTTTACGGCATGGAATTTTTGCGAATGTATGTTGGGCCTTTCAAAATCTTCTCAAGGTTGTTTCTCATTAAGAATTGATACAAATTACAACGTGGGCATGGCATATGCACGGAGCAAAAATGTCTGCAGTGCCGTGGAATACTTACAGAACAATTCTTGAAGTGGGCGTGGCATGTGCACAGAGTAAAACTGCCTGCAGTGGACATGATAGTGCAGAGAGTAACACTGCTTGCAGTGGACATGGTAGTGCACAGACCGTCACTGTCTGCTGTGGACGTGGTGTGTTCGCGGAGCAGCACTGCCTACAGCGGCTATAGCCGCCGTGTGTGCTCTCTGTGCCCAGACGACGGTAGTCGTCACCCTGCCCGCAGAGGGAGAGTACGGGCTCGAGGTGTTTGCCAATGAGCCTCGCAAGGATGGCGACATGTTCACCCACGTCTGCCAGTACCTCTGCGCCTTCAGCGGGGGCTCGGGGGTGCCTGAGGGCGACCATGAGGGGGCCTACGGGCGCGCATGCCTCGAGGCACCCCTGGGGGGGGCCGGTGGGGGGGGCGTGGAGACTGGAGACTCCCCCTCACAGCTGCTGTACAAGGCGTTCGTTGACACTGTGGAGACCACAGACACGGGTTAGATTGTGATCAAATTCTTTAAAAGTGATTTGTGAAATTCACTAGCAAAATATTTGTTGTTTCGAAGATTGAGCCAAGATTCTTGTCTTGTTTTACTTTGTTCGAATCAGGTATCGTAATTCACGCTAATATGTTAACAATATGAATAATGATGATAACACTCTTTCTGCCAGTTTGTTGTTATCCTTCTTGTAATTAATTCTTGATGCATTTATTATAAAACTAGCTGACGTTACTTCAGAGTTAACACTAAATAAATCTAGCACTCACATCACTTGATCAGTCTGAAGAAGGTAGAAACAGAGGTAACATGTTCTATAATGCATTTTATGTATTTATTAAATCTTCACATTATGCTCTGCATCTTGTCCATGCCATATAGTAGACAAAATATGAAACACTTTCATTTTTCACTCGCTTCCTATTAAATAAGTGGCTTTACTTTGCTTCCCGTCCATGCTGTCGTGCAGTTGACTCGACGGAGTACATCAAGGCGTACCCGTTCGGTCGGTCGAGCCGACCCAAGCGCCTCTCTATGCAGCAGTCGGTCGACCCTGACGAGGAGTACCAGCCCCACGCCGCGGCCGTGTACCGCGCCGACATTGACACGAGGCCCCCAGAGTCCTTCCAGATGCAGGCAATCCACGAGGTGACGTCACCCGTGCCCGAGGCGCCCTCTGGCGCGACCAAGCTCTTCATCGACACCTCCGTGTTCTACAACGTCGACACACACGCCATGGAGGTGGGGCGTGAGTTTATTGGATGATTTCTTATTGCTTTGTTTGAATGTTTTTGGTTCGACTCTACCAGAATTTGTCAGCTTTGTATAATTACCGCTTGCATAATGCATTTTTAATGCATTACAGGTATGGTGGTTCTCTATACACCGTGAAAAAAAGAGATACCAAGCTCATGGCTGTAACTTTGACAAATGTTGAACATCTTTCAAAATTCTTTCACTATTCGAAAGAGGATTAAATTTAGAACAAACGGTGCACAACAACTGGTGTTTGTACATGAGTATGAGTACGTCGTGATGCTGTGCTGCAGGTGTCCAAGTTGGATCACGCCAGCTTCAGAGACATCCTCTGGCACCTCATCTACGCGCGCGACATCACCAACGAACTGGACAAGGCGAGGCAAGTACACGCATCTTTTGTTGAATCAATTTTTATTGTATTTTTGAAACCGTGCATAGACCTTTTCTGATAGAAACGATGATTGCTTGGCACCCTTTGTGCAAATTTTCGATGATGCAACATGCTTCAGAAATAATAACCTTTCACTTGATGTAATAGCATATTTTTATATAGTAATGTGCATTCTTTTACATTTTGAGCATTTATATGAATTTCAAACCGGTATTGGTTTATCAAAAGTTTTCAATTATTTGTAGTTGTGGTTTTAAAAAACCCTGGATTTTTGAAACTTCTTGTATCATATTTTGCATATTGCTTGCTTTCAATTGGTAGCCTAGGCTTATGATGCATATTTTGAACCGATGGCTGTCATCTAACAATTATGTGAAATGTATGATTTGAAATGTGAAATATGTAGTGTGATAAAAACATTAAAGTGAGAAATGTTTGCTGTGTGCAGAGCCATCTTCCTCTGGCTCTGCTCCAAGGATCTCTCCAAGCTCAACTTCAGTAACATGGAGAAGGGATCCCCGGAAGAGATCCTCATGAGTCTGCAGCTAGGCACGACCACCTACGCGCGCGTCTACGAGAAATTCTGCAGGTCTGTGTCGTTGGCTTTCTGCGTGTCGCTCTGTCTGTCTCGTTGACTGTTTGTGTGGCTTATGTCTGGTTTTTTAAAATAATCGCTCGCAAGTAATGACTGTCAATAGTAGGATCTATCGTTCAAGTGAATTTTGAATATTTTACATACATGTATATGCCCTGCGTTATGTTGCATATATACCCTCAATTTTTTGGCAAATGTATGCCCTGTATCAAAATACATATATGCCGTGTATTAGTATTATATTACATATATGCCCTCTAATATTTTGCATATGTTCTCAGCATTATGCCCAATATTATACCTAGTATTATATGACATGTATGCCCTTTATTATGTTGCATATATGCCACGTATCATGCTATGTATTTTGTGCTGTGCGCTATGTTACATATAATGCTGTATGTGCGTCTCACAGCTACGCGGGACTGCTGTGCAAGACCCTGACGGGCTACGCGAAGGGCGCCGAGTACAAGCCCGGCATGAAGTTCCAGGGCGCGCAGGGGCAGCACTCGTGGAACGCGGTCAAGGTGAACGGGACCTGGCAGCTTGTCGACTGTCACTGGGCCGCGCGGCGAATCGTCGGCAAGAAGGTCAGCTGGACTCGGGTCTTAATTATAGCGTACTAGCAGGGGTACCTGCGCATTGTCGGCAAGAAGGTCAGCCAGGCTAGGGTCTTAATTATAGCATATAAGTTTTTGACTTATTATCTTAATTGTCTACTATGTCAATGATAGCATATAAACTTTGTCGACTTCGTCCATTCAACAAGTTATCAATTCTGTATCCGAGATTCACACACAATTTCCCTCCTTTCTAACTCTTGACTTCTGCTAGGGGCGTACATCACTTCCATTTTTTTATTTGGAAATAAAATGTATCCCATTTAGTCAACGATTGAATTATTCCAACATTCGACCGGCGCTTCTGCATACAGAATGTGTTCAGTTTGTGACGTTCTATAATTTGACTTAATTTTGAAAGAAATTACTTGGTCCTCTAAAGATTGTTTCAATTGCAGCTCGAGTTTAGGCCTAGAAAAGCCAAGGTTAGCGGTGTGTCCAAACTTATAGTTCTGTTTAATAAATTTTTCATGAATTGGTTAATATATTTTTTCTTGTCTAACTCAATATGAGTGAGTTTCTTCATTGTGCGTGAGTTTGATTCAGATCTGACTTTTGTCAGAAATTTATGGAATTGTATTAATCATATTTTGATCCGGTGAATTAACTCTGACCAACAATCCAAATCTAATATTAATTGTTTGGCGTGCAATGCTGTGTCTCTGCGTTTGATTGTGTGCTTACTTTTTTGCATTTTATTGCGATTTAAAATGGTTGTGGTGGTGTGCACTGGCTCTACTATAGTGTGTAGTGTGTAGTGTGTAGTGTGTAGTGTGTAGTGTGTAGTGTGTAGTGTGTAGTGTGTAGTGTGTAGTGTG